>JAQQAC010007890.1:41388056-41447061 GCA_029783875.1 Phataginus tricuspis | reverse complement strand
GTTCCCGCAGCCTCTGCCGCTGGCCGCTGGCCGCTGGCCACTCGCCGGAGACAATCAGACACGACAGGAAGTTCAGTCAAAGCAAGAACTCGTTTATTGGGGCTCAGGGCATGGGATATATAGGGTGAAGTCTCTCCTGATCGGTCACCCCCGACGCTAAGAAGGCGACTTTCAATTTTCCAATCACGCACAGAGTTGTGCACATGCGCAGTTGTCTCTGATGTAAGAGGTGGACTAGAGTGGGCGTGGCTGAGATTCAGAAGCAGTTCTCAGTGGCCATCTTTGGCATGGCTGAGATTTATAGGTAGTTCTCAGCGGCCATCTTTGGCGTGGCTGAGATTTAAAGGCAGTTCCCCACACAGTATGCATTGCCATTTTTGGCTAATCAGCTATGTTTGGGCTATTATTTGAATATATTACTGCTGTTGTCAACACTGTTTTATAATAATAAAGGAAATATTGAAAATGATAATATTAACAATATCAAAATAAATATGGGTTTCATAACTAAATAAAATGAAGACAGGGAACTTTTTCTTAAAGTGGTAAATTTTTAGATTCAAATGAATGGCTAATTAGATCTTAGACAGTCAACTATGTGAGCAATTGTGAAGAAATGCAACAAAGTTAAAGAACATGGGCAAAATTGAGGAAACATTATTGAAGACTTTATCTAAAAGCTAGATAAAAATTAGAGATTTTTATAATAACTTTTAGCTCTCTGTGAGTGAATGAACTCACTTTCCAATCTTTCTGGAGAAGGGTGATTATATCTGGTTTGAGGAACATGTTTCATTTCAAAGTAAAGGACATCCTTCATCTATGTATATATGTTTACGGGAGATATTCAATGTTAGGATCAAATGTAAGTCTGTGAACTCAATAAATTGACACTCCAAAGGGCAACCACAACAGGTTCAAAAGAAAATCAGAGAATCAACTCTCTTTGCTTAGGCTGATTCCTCCCCAGTCTAATTCAGAACTGGTGTGAAAATCAAGCAAATGGGTGGTCTTTAAAGTATTTGAAGGAGAAATGAAATATAGAAATGCATGATGCTGGTACTATAGTCATGTACTGTGATTATATTTGAAGTGTCTTAATTAGGTCTCCTGATTGAATGAGAGCAAGAGAAACTCCATTTTTAAAAGGCCATCTTAAGAAGGAGGCCTCAGTCCCGACTTAGTCCTGAGAACTTTGCTTCAGTCATGAGAAAAAACCACCCATTATTTCAGTAACTTCCCCTTAGATAGCCCCCTGGCTACAATCTCAAAGTCCAGACCTGAAGGTCCAGACACATCTGCTCCTTACAGATAACATACCTTACATGATACATCAGCCGGCAGCTGGGTGCCAGCCAGACTTAACCCATGGAAAACGTCCAAGTCAGAGCCCCCCTCTCCCTGCACCTTGTAATGCTTAAAAACCTTGCCTACCCTGAGCTCAGGGCTCACATTCCTGACCCGCTGCGTCGGTGAAGGGTGTGAGTCCAAGCTCGAGCTTGAAATAAATAACCCTTTTGTATTTGCATCGGAATTGGCTCCTTGGTGGTCTCTCGGGGACTCATGACTTGGGAACAACATTGCCACAATTTGATGCAATCTGAATTAAATAAGGTGGCCTCAGTGGCAGGAACTCAGATGGCTCAAGGAATCAGGAACTCAGGAGATTGTCAGGAACCCAGACATTGTAGCTCCATACATTTCTCACCTCTGCTTTTCTCTGTACTTTGGCTCCACTCTACCATTTTATCCATCAGCTCTCCTGGTTTCTCCTACATAGTGTCTAAGAAGGCAGCTCCCAGCCCCTGACATCAGGTTACCTCAGTTCCTGTAACTCAATTCCACTTTTTGAAAAGAAAAGTTTTGGTAGAAATTGGCCCAGTGATCTTTGGACCAATCAACCACCCTTAAAGTCAGACACCTTCCCCCAGAAAAGTTTAGTCCACAAAAGACAGTATGTATTCAGACACACTGGCACTTAAGCTTTAAACAAAAGATGAGGTTAGAGAAGACCAGGATATTTGAGAACAGAAGGTGTTCTAGAGTTTATATTATTGCTGTGAGCTATGCACAGTAAACTGAGCTCTTGAAATGGGCTAGTGGGAAGTGAATGTGCTGTATGTGTAAAATACACAGAGATTACAGACAGTATATGCAAAACAAAAAAGAATGGAAAACATCTCATAAATCTTTTTACATTGATTTCATGATGAATGAGAATATTTTGGATATATTGGCTTAAATAAATTATATTATTAAAAATTGATTTCACCTGTTTCTTTTTTCTTATGTGAGTATGGACAGGGCTGTTCTAGAGATTATTAATTCACTCATGCAAAGATCCCTTCAATAACTGAGTATCTTCAATGTGCATTCTATAATGCCTGGCTCTCAAAGAATCTGAGAGCTTGCCATTTCCAAAAGCACAAAGATAAAAAAACTGGGAGTAAATCCAATATGAAATGTTTAGATGCATTTAGAGAAAGTTTAAAACATTCTCACAAGTACAAAATATTTGAAAACTAGAAAACAAAGTGTTCTTGAATAGGAAAATTCATTGTCTCCCTCAAATTAATTTATAAATTTAACAATCCCAAGAAAACTACCAATAGGGTGTTAATTTTTTTTATGTGTAATGGGGTATTGATGGAGTAGGAGGGGGATTATCTTAAAGCATATATATTGCAAAACAAATAATCAAAAAATAAAATAGCCAGGAACTCTGTAAAAGTATAACGAGGGAATTACCTCTTATCAGCCATTAATGGCATGTTATAACATGTTTATTAAACATTCAGTAATTATTTGAGTATCTACTATGGGTCCTGTATTTTCAGCACTGAAGATAAGTACTCTGAACACTTAAAACGGTGTGATCTCACCTGAGGAATGGCCAGAAGACCCGAAGGAACAAAACAGAAAACCAAGATCTGTCACGGAATTTAGCCTATGATAAAGCTGCCATCTCAAATGGGGGTGAGGAGGATAGCGGAGAGGAGGCAGAAATGGAAGAGTTAATAAAATGTTCTTGAGGGGTGGAGGGGGATATATATCCATATATTAAACTTTACGAAAAATACGGAAGGGCTCAACTGTTTTAACTGTAAAATCAAACACAAAACTGGAAGAAACCGTGGAGAACGCTTTCGTTCTTTGTGTGTGAGCGTATGTGTGTATGCGTGTGCGTTGTGCTTTCCAGGGGAAGGTCTTTCAATTTGCAAATATTAAAGTATCTCAGTTCTTTGAGGTCGGCGGGGCGGAGCAGGTAGTGAACTCCGTGGTTCACCGTGATTCTCCGTGGTCCTACCGCTTCTGCGGCAATTAGTCTCGTCCTGTGGCAACGGGTGAAGTGAGCGGCAGGTCTCCAGAAGTCCGTCACTGGAACTTGCCTCAAGAAAATCTGTGTTCAATAGAATAAAAACAGGACGCTGGACTTTATCCAGAAGAACCGCCTCAAATATGAAGGAATTCACGGATAACAGTTAATGAAAGACTACAGCTGTTTATTCTAAACATCACCTTCACCTACACACACATTTCCCTTAGTTTACCCATATTTTGATCTCTGCGTTGTAACATTTGATTGGACCGCACAAAATGCATTTGAAGCAACTACAATTTAGATGCCGAAGTCTATCTAAAATGAGGGGCGGGGACCAGCCTCCAGGACAAAATGGCCGACGCAAAGTTGTTTTTGACGTCTCACACCCGTAACACCTTTCCCGGAAGTCACACGAACCGCAGAACCGAGAGATCCCAGGTCATCTTGCCCTGGATGGAAGAGTCGTTGCCGCGCTGTAGCTACTTCTCAAACGCATTGCTCTGTTGCTACAGCAAACAAGAATAAATAAGAATGCAGAGCAATGGTGCCTGTACCCTTCTCTACGCCCACGGGAGACACCAACTTTACTTGGTAAACGTGGAAATGTCCAAAACATCAGATAAATCTCTACTGGAGAAGAGGGCAAACTCCAGCGGTGAGAACGGCGACCGCCACCGCCCAATTGGACGCAGGACGGAAATCATGGCTGGAGTGGGCCAACCCGCGAGCAGGGCGGGACTTTTGACTTAGACCAATCGAGATACCCCGTTAAGACATAAGAAACAAGTTGCCTTCATTCGTGATGTTTTTGGTGCTCGCGGGTGTGGGGCGGGGCGGGCGGATGTCCTTTCCCGTACGTCAGCTGCCCAAGGGCTCCGAGCAGCTGACCAGGCTAACCGGAGCCACCACAGGGGACGTGCCGTAGCAACTGGGCCAGGACCACGTCCAGCAGCACCCCTCCCCAGCCCCCACGGCGCCTTTATGGCTACAGCCCGTAGCCACCCGTCTCCCCGCGTCACCTTACCGTAGAATGTAAGGTGAAAAAGAAAAAGAACAGGGGACGGGGCAGTTGAATAAATAGCCAGCTTTTTTTTGAAATCTGTGGTGGCTCTGAAAAGAGCCTTTTTGGGTTTTAGAAGCAGACGCTGAACAATCTACTTCTTCTTGGGTGCGGCCTTCTTGGACTTAGCAACCTTGGGCTTCACTGCCTTAGGGGCGCTTTTGGCGGTCTTCTTGGTTTTGGCAGCCTTCGTTTTCTTAGGACTTTTGGCCACTTTCTTGGTGACAACCGCCGCCGCAGGCTTTTTTGCCTTTTTAGGGGTCTTCTTAGCGCTCTTCTTCGGCATGGCAGACCCCGTGGCCTTCTTGGGTTTTTTGGCTGCCCCCGCGGCCTTCTTGGGCTTGGCCGCGCCCGCCTTCTTTGCCTTGGGCTTGGCCTCCCCTGAGGACACTTTCTTGTTGAGCTTAAAAGAACCCGAAGCGCCGGTGCCCTTGGTCTGCACCAGGGTGCCCTTGCTCACCAGGCTTTTAAGGCCCAGCTTGATGCGGCTGTTGTTCTTCTCCACGTCGTAGCCGGCGGCCGCCAGCGCCTTCTTGAGCGCGGCCAGCGACACGCCGCTGCGCTCCTTGGAGGCGGCGACTGCCTTGGTTATGAGCTCGGACACCGGGGGCCCGGATGCCTTACGGCGAGTCCCCGCCGGCTTTTTGGCAGTTTTCTTCCTCACGGGAGTCTTCTCCGCAGGCAGAGCAGTGGCAGGAGCGGCAGGAGCGGTCTCCGACATGCTGAAAAGACAAGGTTCGGACACAAGTAATCAACGCGCCGATGGAGCTGAGCTGGGACCCGACCGCCGTATATATAGAGCGCAGGCGCACGCTGATTGGTGCCCCGGTCGCTCGCCTGGCTGGCAGGCTCCGGGCCGCCGTGGTGCGCCCAAGTTGTGTTTGTTCCACTTCACAAAAGGGGAGAAATATTAAAATATCCGGCACCAAATTACCCGGGTTTGGTCGGGAAAGGATCCGAGAAGCCTCAGGTTTCGTACTCTCCATTTATTTTTTCCGCAACCCCAAACACAACGCGTCCAGACATCCCCAACTCCCCCAACTCCCTGGGAAGTCCAGGGTAGTAGGAGACCACTTTCTGCTTTTTTTCTAAATTGCCTGTTCGCTCTCTTGCCCTTGAAAGTTCTCTTTCTCAAGGGTGGTTGGGCACATGCTTCCCTTCTTTGGGGGACAAAAACGAAATGGTTTCCACCTAAACATTCAGGATAATTCTGTTTCTTCGCAAGGGAAGTAACACAGGTCCTCTGAATTCTGCGTACGGACCCACAGGAACTGTGAACTGGGATAAGGATTCCGGGGCCAGTCCAAAGCATTTAGGGCAGGATGGGAGTGGGTTCATAAGCCTTGAGGAGGGGACAGTGGTGGTCCTGGCTGATAGGGGATTGCAGATTTAGTCCTTCGATTTGAAGACATCGAAACCATCAAATCCCTCTTTTCATAGATGGGGGCGGGGCATTCTTCACTCCTACAAAGTCGAGAAATTGGGCTGTTTTTAAAAACCTCTCAGGTTCCCCTCTGGGTTGTGCAAGGCAGGGGGTCTGGTCCACAAGAATAGGATAATTAGGGAAGAAGGGAGAGCCCCTATAAGCTTGCAAAGAACTCCCCAGAGTCTTGGCAGCTAGAGACATTGTGATGATCTGTTTTCAAACAAGCATTTGTTTTTGTACGCTGCAATAAAGAGATGAATTTCAGCACATGAAGATTGTAGGTTACTTCCAGTAACGATATCTAACACATGTCATGGTATATATAGAAGGACACTCTCTAACTGGGATCTCAGATGGAAATAAAGCAGCTGACTTTAATAAAATACACTTTTGACTAATAAGATGAACTGTAGATTTTAAATAAAAAATGAAATGGCAAAATTTAAACAAATAGAGGAAAAGTACTAGAACATATAAATTAATATACCATTTTTTTGTTAATAGGCTCACCTCTTCTCATTTCCCCTAAAGCTGGTCATATGTATTCTATTCAAAAATTTGCTTTATTACTTTAAGGTCTGCTACTTTGTATTTCAACCTTTGGTTCCAATATAGCAATTTTTTTCTTGTGTGAAAAGGCTCAGTAAACTTTCTTCTCATATATTTAATATTTCATGTATGTATATGTATTGCAATTGCCACATGTAACTAATAGCTATCATGCTGGAGAACATGACTACAGCAAAGGTAACTTTGACAACACTTTTTGATTATGCTCAGACTGTGTAAAATTTGATGTTCACTCGAAGATTAGTACATTAATAAAGGTTTTCTCCAATAGAGATGCAAGTAAATTCTTTCCAGTAGAAAACATAACCAACCCTGTAAGTTAGGATTGTATTGCCTACTAGGACATTAGCCAGTTTTATATCCAATTTTCAGCCTTCTAGCATTCTTTCCTTTCCTGATTAAATACATATTTTGCTTGCCTGTATCCTACTTTCACCTAACTTTGTCATCATGTTCTCCCTCACTAATGATTTAAATCATCCTTTGACCCATGGACAAGCTTGTTATACAGTATTTGTATAAGAGTCATGTTTTTAACTTTTTGAAAATTATGCTTTTACACTTGGCTAATCAGTTTGTCCTAAAGGCTCTGAATCAGAACTTAGAAAGTATTCTCAAAATGGAAGATACAAAATTCTTTGACCATCAACTTTAAAGCAACCTTAGATCTGGTAGATGTCCCCTGGAGTCTCAGGCTTTGATATAAGCTTGAACAAGACTGTGAGCAGCAAAAGGACTATTACAGTTAGCGCCAAGGGAAAATTCAGATTAAAGGTGTGATCTTCCCACTCAAAATTGATGACCGTAAGATAGCCAGCAATAAACTGAGGACATGAATATTGCCATGCAATAAATTGTGTATTCTTGTATTTATACACATCCTGAATATTAGGGGTTGGCTAATTATGGTTCCTGTTGGAAACAGCCTGGAAAGGTGGTGTGCACTATTAAATATGTAGAACAGAATGCCCAGTCCAAAAAGCTGTACTGTAACTGGAGAGGCAGAGACAGAGAGAGAGATTCAAACAAGACACTCAAAGGAGGGTGAGAGAGGTTATTAGCACAGGTGAATGGATCAGGGACTGACAGTTGATTTTTCTCTCATTTTCTCTTTCTGCCATGCCCACATAGGATTCTGTCTGCGACTGCAGGTAGCTAGCCTGATATTAATAAACCTTGTTACAAGCCTCAACTGGCAGTGATTACAACCTATTTTTTCCTGACTCAGGAAGGGATGAGGCAAATAGTAGTAGCCACTCCACTGGTGGTCCTGTTCAAGAGTGTAAAGTGTCAGTGCTTTGGTTCACCACCAGACTGACAATACAGGGCAGCCTGAAAAAAAATATGCAGGAAAGAACTTCAAGAGATTTGCAGCCTAAATAAGATGTAGGCGCTCCAGTATGTTTCTCTGCTTCAGCACCGCAAACCATTTTTACAAATAACCTCAGAGCAACTTTTCTGTTCTATTTTCAACCTTTGCAGGCAAATGGCCAACAATTTTTAGGCAATTAGACCTGAGCCAAAATGTTTCCCTCACCAGCCTGTGGGTACCTCAAGGGCTGCGAGGTACCTGTATCTTTATTCCGTGACACACCCTCAAAATACATTGGGAAAACTGGCAGAGAACAGAGCAGTAAAACACATAGTAGAAGCTTAATAAATACAGGGAGAGTATTACAAAAGGAACAGTACATCACAAAACATATTTGCTTAATGTTTTGTAGTTGTTGTTAGAACCACATAAGTTACACAGTAAGCTAGGTCATTAATGGCCACGTTATTCTTCAAGCTTGTTTTCAGAAGACTTTAAGCTGTTTCAAAAGTCAAATCTAACCTCAAAAGAAAAGTATTTATCAAGAGTGAGAATTATGTACATTCTTACACCTTCCCAGACTAGGCCTCGAGTAAAGACAATTACAAGATGCAAAAGTATATTAGGCAATAGCCTTAATCAGAATTAGTATATAGCCTTACACAGTGACTGTTTTGGAACATTACACATGACTATTTTGGAGGAAACCTGGATATACCAGTTTTGATACATTTGTTGGGACATACTGTTTTTTTATTCCTAGCTCATCACTATGCCACGCATGAGCTTTTCACACACTTACTGAGTAGTAAGCACTTGTTAAGCAAAGGACACCGAGAGAGTAATAAAAACAAGGATTGGCCAAAAAGTTTCCTCTCAAGGGATAACACCAAGTGGGACTGACACAAACAACAGTCACCGTCATCACAGAGTGTGGTAAGCCTGACCGGTAAGACACAAACCACTGAGAGAACTGAAAAATAAAAACGGAAAATGTTAACATGCTGGATAAACCTTTGCCTTTAAGAATTTACCAATCTAATTAGGAAAATAGGACATCAGAGAATAGCCTAGGATAATGGTTCTCAAACTTTTAGATTTCAGGACCCATTTACACCCTTAAAAATTAATAAGGTCCCCAAAAAGTTTTGTTAATGTAGGTTACATGTACATACTTTAGAAATTAAAACTGAGTAGTAAATTAAATAATGTATAAGTATTTATTTGACGTTTATTAAATATTGTCAAATTAATTGTATTTGCAATCATATATAATTAATAGCATATATTATATATTCACTTGTATACTATAGACTTGTATGTAAAATCTATACTATATAATACCATATATATCATTTTGTATATTATATACATAAATGATGGAAGATCAGCTAGAAAATGTTCCTGGTTCCCTAGCCCATTTAAAATCTGGCAGCCCCAGGCTACTCTGAAACTTACAAGGCTGCCTACAGGTTGAATACATAGTTGAGCAAGAGAACAAAGACAAGAGAGTTTTGGACTAAGCACAATTGTTTTCAATACCAGGTCCTCCACTAACCAGGTAGGTGACCCTGCTAAATTCTCAGCTTTTTCCAAGTCTCATTTCCTACTCTGTAACATGGGAATAGCACCTCCCCCAGGAATATAGTGAGAGTTAAATTAATAACATGCATATAGTTCCTGGGATTGGCTGAGCTCACAGTAGCCTCTTATTTGAAATTTATTCCCATTAGATCCTTGTACCATGGATTCTCCTGACTCAGGATGATCCTGAGAAAGTTGCTATCTCCTTAATTTGGAGGGGTGGCTGAGAGTATTTCAAGTTCAACAAGCTAGGTTACTCTTTCCAATTATGTATGCTTCCTCTGGCAGTCTCTGAAAGGTCACAGAAACTAGGTACATCCCAAGGAAGGTTTCTTTAACAAGAAGAGATGCAGTTGGACCATCAGAGAAAGGAGATGTGTGCGTACATAAGCATGTGTGTGAATACATGCAATCATGTGTATGTTGGCGATTGGTAGGTGACCGCATAACCCAGGACTGTCACTGTCACTTAGAATCTACCACTATATTGCTGTTCTTGGGGTTTACCCCTTTCCCAGAACTCAATGGGAGAAGATTAGGATGACACTCCCTGCCTCCTGCATGCCAGGTATGGGTAAAATTTCAATGGAAAGCAGGTGTGGCCATCAGGGAGAACTGTGCATTACCAAGATGAAAGAGTGACCAAGGTGCTCCATTACCCTGTGTTTTTACTACTGAATTCATCTGGACCTGCTTAAGTTAAACAAACTTCCTGGGACTAAATTCTTATTGTCAGCTTACCTAAGGATCTGTAGCTATACTTCTGTTAATATGTACATTTCTCATACTTTTCATGGTTAATGGTAGTAGCACTTATATTTCCCTCTTAATTTTATAAGATAATCCAGGAAAAATATAAAGATGATATAGTATATTCATCAAAAAGACTGGGTCAAAAGCTGGAATGACTGGGTTCAAAGTCAACTTAGCAATTGGACAGGTTAACTTCTCTATGTCTCACTTTTCTTATTTACAAAGTGGCAATAATAGTACCTATTTCATAGGTTGTTATAAGAACTGACAAGTTAATATTTATATAGTTCTTAGAACAGTACTTGTCATATGGTTATTACAAAAACATATATATGTGTGCTCAGCACCTCACAAAGCGGGTAAGATACAAAGCCGCACCTGGCGGACCCGAGCCCTCCCCCACCCCAGCGCACTGGCGGGAGGAAAAGATTCAGAGTAGGGAGGGAGTGGAAGCACAGGCCTGCTAAATAACCAGCCCTGCTGATCTGCACTGGGAGCACAGACACACACCGCATGGTGTACTGGAGATTAGAGAAACAGAAGACTGCGAGGGGGTCCCCACAGCTGGCTCCCCTGGAACAAAAGAAAAGCGGGCGCTTTCTTAAAAGTCTTAAAGAGACAAGGGCCTAACAGCGGAACAAAATCGTCCCAGCGCACTCAACCCAGCAGACTGGGAATCTTGAGGAACTTTGGGCCCCGTAACCAGCTGTCGAGTAAAGCAGCCCCAAAGGCCCTCACAGAGATAAGCAGCCTGCCATTCGTTTCTAGGCCGGTGCTGCAGCAGATCCACCACAGCTGCGGAACAGCAGGAGAGTGGCCCTGCCCACAACAACTACATATGATCCCCTCCCGGCAGGTGTGCAGCTAACTGGGAAGGGCCGCAGAAGCCAAAGCAAGGTCCGGAAGGCACCAAGGGGTGCAGAACGCACCCGGTGTGGCTGCAAACCCCCGCAGTGCTCTAGGCTAGACTGCGGGAGGCCCCATTCACTGCAGTTTAGGGGATTACCCCAGAGAGTGCCTCCCAGTGTGTGCGTAACTGGCACAGGCTAAGGAGAAGGGCAAGGAGAACAACAAGTAGGAAGGGACTTTGTTCTCCCAGCTGACACACGTGGCACCTGCCTGTGACCACTTCTATTGCCATGAAAAGACAGGAGAATATGGTCCAGTCAAGACTCACCCAGACAACCCCAGACAGGCCAGGGTGGGATAGATTTAAACAATCATCCTGAAAAAGAATTCAGAATAAAAGCCATAACCATGCTGATGGATCTACAGAGAAATATGCAAGAGCTAAGGGAGGAAGTGAGGAGAGATATTACAGAAATGAAACAATCAATTGACAGGCTGAAAAGCAGACTGCACGAGGTGCAGGAGACTGTTAAAATGGAATAGAAATCAGAGAACAGGAGTACAGATAAGCTGAGGCAGAGAGAGATAAGAGGATCTCTAGGAATGAAAGAATATTAAGAGAACTGTGATCAATCCAAACGGAAAAATATTCGCATTATAGGAGTACCAGAAGAAGAAGAGAGAGAAAAAGGGATAGAAAGTGTCTTTGAAGACATAATTGAGGAGAACTTCCCCAAGCTGGGAAAGGAAATAGTTTCTCAGACCACGGAAGCCCACAGATCTCCCAACACAAGAGACCCAAGGAGGACAACACCAAGACATATAATAATAATTAAAATGGCAAAGATCAAAGACAAGGACAGAGTATTAAAGGCATCTGGAGAGAGAAAAAAGATCACCTACAAAGGAAAACCCATCAGACTATCATCAGACTTCTCAACAGAAACCTTACAGGCGAGAAGTGAATGGCATGATATATTTAATGCAATGAAACAGAAAGGCCATGAACCAAGAATATTGTATCCAGTACGATTATCATTTAAATTTGAGGGAGGGATTAAACAATTCCAAGACAAGCAAAAGTTGAGGGAATTTGCCTCCCACAAACCACCTCTACAGGATATCTTAAAGTGACTGCTCTACATGGAAGCACTCCTAAGGCTAAAAAGATGTCACCAGAGAAAATAAATTCAAAGCAAAGAAAGCAGACCATCCAAATACTAACTAAAAAATAAAATCAACTTTCCACAAAAACAGTCAAAGGAATGCAAAAGAGTACAGAATAAAACACAATATTAAAATTGGAAAAAGAACAAATGAGACTCAAAGTCAGCAGAAAGAGGGACATAATAAAGATTAGAGAATAAATAAATAAAATTTAGAGGAATGAAACAATAGAAAAAACTCAATGAAACCAAGAGCTTGTTCTTTGAAAAAGTAAACAAAATAGATAAACCCCCAGACAGATTTATTAAGAGAAAAAGAAAATCTACACACATAAACAGAATCAGAAATGAGAAAGGAAAAATCACAAAGGACACCACAGAAATACAAAGAACTATGAGAGAATACTATGAAAATCTATATGCTAACAAGCTAGAAAACCTAGAAGAAATGGACAACTTTTTAGAAAAATACAACCTTCGAAGACTGACTAAAGAAGAAACAGAAAACCCAAACAGACCAATTACCAGAAACGAAACTGAATCAGCAATCAGAAAACTACCCAAGAACAAAACCCCCAGGCCAGTTGGATTCACCTCTGAATTTTATCAGACATATATACAAGAAATAATATCCATTCTCCTTAAAGTTTTCCAAAAAATAGAAGAGGAGGGAATACTTCCAAACTCATTCTGTGTAGCCAGCATCCCTCTAATATCAAAATCTGGCAAAGATCCCACCTAAAAAGAAAATTACAGACCAACATCCCTGATGAACATAGATGCAAAAATACTCAACAAAATATTAGCAAACCGAATTCAAAAATATGTCAAGAGGATCATACACCATGATCAAGATATTCATCTCAGGGATGAAAGGTTGGTACAACATTCGAAAATCCATCAACATCATCCACCACATCAATGAAAAGAAGAACAAAAACCACATGATCATCTCCATAGATGCTGAAAAAGCATTTGACAAAATTCAACATCCATTCATGATAAAAACTCTCAATAAAAAGGGTATAGACGGCAAGTACCTCAACATCATAAAGGCCATATATGATAAACCCACAGCCAACATCATACTTTACAGCGGGAAGCTGAAACCTTTTCATCTTAGATCAGGAACAAGACAGGGATGTCCATTCTCCACACTGTTATTCAACATAGTACTGGAGGTCTAGCCATGGCAATCAGACAAAATAAAGAAATACAAGGCAACCAGATTGGTAAATAAGAAGTTAAACTGTCACTATTTGCATATGACATGATATTGTACTTAAAAAACCCTAAAGACTCCACTCCAAAAATACTAGAACTAATATCTGAATTCAGCAAAGTTGCAGGATACAAAATCAATACACAGAAATCTGTTGCTTTCCTATGCACTAACGATGAGCTAACAGAAATAGAAATCAGGAAAAGAATTCCATTCACAATTGCATCAAAAAGAATAAAATACCTAGGAATAAACCTAACCAAGGAAGTGAAAGACCTATACCCTAAAACTACAAGACACTCATGAGAGAAATTAAAGAGGACACTAACAAATGGAAATTCATCCCATGCTCTTGGCTAGGAAGAATAAATATTGTCAAAATGGCTACACTACCTAAAGCAATCTACAGATTCAATGCAATCCCTATCAAACTACCAACAGCTTTCTTTAATGAACTAGAACAAATAATTCTAAAATTCATATGGAACCACAAAAGACCCCGAATAGCCAAAGCAATCCTGAGAAGGAGTAATAAAACAGGGGGAATTACGCTCCCAGACTTCAAGCTCTACTTCAAAGTCACAGTAATCAAGACAATTTGATACTGGTACAAGAACATTCCCACAGACCAGTGGAACAGAATAGAGAGTCCAGACATTAACCCCAAACATATACAGTCAATTCATATATGATAAAGGAGCCATGGATATACAATAGGGAAATGACAGCTTCTTCAACAGCTGGTGTTGGCAAAACTGGACAACTACATGTAAGAAAATGAAACTGGATTACTGTCTAACCCCATACAGAAAAGTAAACTCAAAATGGATCAAAGACCTGAATGTAAATCATGAAACCATAAAACTCTTAGAAAAAAACATAGGCAGAAATCTCTTGGACATAAACATGAACAACTTCTTCATGAACATATCTCCATGGGCAAGGGAAACAAAAGTAAAAATGAAAAAGTGGGACTATATCAAGCTGAAGAGCTTCTGTACAGCAAAGGACACCATCAGTAGAACAAAAAGACATCCTACATTATGGGAGAATATATTCATAAATGACATATCCAAAAGGGGGTTGACATCCAAAATATATAAAGAACTCATGCGCCTCAACAAACAGAAAGCAAATAATCCAATTAAAAAGTTGGCAGAGGAGCTGAACAGACATTTCTTCAAAGGAGAAATTCAGATGGCCAACAGACACATGAAAAAATGCTCCACATCGCTAATCATAGAGAAATGCAAATTAAAACCACAATGATATATCACTTCACACCAGTAAGGATGGCCACCATCCAAAACACAAACAACAACAAATTGTGGAGAAGATGTAGATAAAGTGGAACCCTCCTACACTGCTGATGGGAATGCAAATTAGTTTAACCATTGTGGAAAACAGTATGGAAGTTCCTCAAAAAGTCAAAATAGAAATACCATTTGACCCAGGAATTTCACTCCTAGGAAATTACCCTAAGAATGCAGCAGCCCAGTTTGAAAAAGACATATGCACCCCTATGTTTATCGCAGCACTATTTACAATAGCCAAGAAATGGATGCAACCTAAGTGTCCATCAGTAGATGAATGGATAAAGAAGAAGTGGTACATATACACAATGGAATATTATTCAGCCATAAGAAGAAAACAAATCCAGATATTTGCAACAACATGGATGGAGCTAGAGGGTATTATGCTCAGTGAAATAAGACAAGCGGAAAAAGACATGTATGAAATGATTTCACTCATATGTGGAGTATAAAAACAAAGAAAAAAAAACTGAGGGAACGAAACAGCAGCGGACCCATAGAACCCAAGAATGGACTAACAGTTACCAAAGGAAAAGGGACTGGGGAGGATGGGTGGGAAGGGAGGGACAAGGGGGAAAAGGGGCATTAAGATTAGCAGACATAATTTAGGAGTAGGGGCATGGGGAGGGTTTTACAACTCAGAGAAGACACATAGTGATTCTATAGCATCTCACTACTGATGGACAGTGACTGTAATGGGGTATATAGGGGGCCTTGATGATATGGGGAGTCTAGTAACCATAATGTTGCACATGTAATTGCAGATTAAAGATACCAAAATAAAAAAGAAAATTAAACATATATTACTATAAACACAAGATGGCACAGTCTTGGAACCCTTGACTTAAGAATTCTAGTAAAGATAACTGAACATTTCCTATGCACCAAGCATAATATGCACTGTTTTAATTCCATCTTCACCACCACTCTGTAACTACCATTACAATTATTAGCACTTCACCTGTAAGGAAATGGAGACTGAGGATTCAGATTTCATGTAAGACAGCCCTACAAACTGATTACAATTCATATATGTAAACACATGCACACTACAATACCAATTGAACTAAAATCAAAGAAAATAAGACTTGTTTTTCTAGGTATAACGTGCATAAAATTAAAATACACCCAACTATTAATTGCATACTAATCTGTTCAGTAAGTTTCGGGTAGAAGGTGTTTTCACCCGTGTTTTCAATTTGTACTACCTCATAGCTCCGCAGAATGAGAGGGCTTTACAATACATAGTGCTATTTGTTATTATGGGCACTAGATGGCGCTCCAAACCAACCAACGCTTTTTTTAGCAGCTGGTATGTTCGTTTCACCAGGCCTTCGTTTAACTATTGAGCCTCTAGTTACAGTTTTCGTTCCCTTTAGATGAACAAAAATTACTACACGCATTTGACAGATGATGATCCTGAGGCCATTGGGAAAACCTCCAGTAAGGCAGGCAAGAACAGGGGAGGAAAAAATTAAATGACTTGGACTCCTGTGTTAAATGGTCTAGAAAAAAACATGCTGGTTAATTTTTTCATTCCACAAAGAATCAATCAACACCTTCGATAAACCCAGCACTGTGCTGGTTTCCAGGAATAGGTAGGTAAATAAGACAGGCTCTACACTTATGGTGGGATTTTGAGGATGGGACCTAGAAACAGGTAGATAACAGTGACGATGGAAAAGATGTCTGAATAGACATGAAAAGAATGTAACACCTGAAGATGGAGGTACGACATTGTCTTGATGCTGGGGTTCTTGTTTGCAGAGTCGAAGAATGAATTTCACAAACACCCAAGATAGGAGAGCCAGGAAGAGGCTTTTATAGACATACAGTGAGAGTACAGAGCTCCTGCCTCACGCCAGGAGGGGACAAGGGAGCCCATTGTGGTATATTGTCTATGGGTTTTATAGGCAGTGGAGGATTTTTGGGAACCAGATAAAGGTTTAGGGATGTGGACTGGTTAAGTGGACCCTGAATATTTAGAATTAACTTAACACAAGCAACTTCCTGCTCTGATGATTTCTCCCTGAGATACCAGCATATCAAACAAGGCCGCCTGCCCAGCCCTTAAGGTGGGCTGAGGTATTGTTTGCTGTGGGGAACTGCCTTTGCATCTCAGCCTCACCACTGAGGGTGGGCGCTGAGAACTGCCTTTAAATCTCAGCCACGCCAAAGATGGCCACTGAGAACTACCTATAATTCTCAGCCACGCCAAAGATGGCCACTGAGAACTGCCTGGACTCTCAGCCTCGCCTTCCATCAGAGTCAACTGCGCATGTGCACAACTCTGTGCTTGATTGGAAAATTGAAAGTCGCCTTCTTAGCGTGGGGGGTGACTGGAAAATTGAAAGTCGCCTTCTTAGCGTGGGGGGTGACCGATCAGGAGAGACTTCACCCTATATATCCCATGCCCTGAGCCCCAATAAACGAGTTCTTGCTTTGACTGAACTTCCTGTCGCATCTGATTGTTTCCGGAGAGCAGCCAGTGGCGAGTGGCCAGTGGCCAGCTGCGGAGGCTGCGGGAATGGGCGGACAGTCGGCGCTTACCTCCCTTATTCCGCCTGTCGGGGCGAGCCTCTCTCCCTCCCTTTCTTCCCTCCGCTGGCTCGGAGGGTCGCGGAAAGAGCTTGTAACACAAAGAGCTTGTGGTCCTGGCCGAGAGCAGGACCGGCAGGAGAGAGGCTAGAAAAACCCTGACGGTTTGCTAAAGAGTAAGTAAAGAATCTCACTTCTTAAACTTCCTGGGTGTTAAAATGCAATCTTATCTTTAAGGTGGAATCCTTTCTGCCTCTTACTATGTTGTTTACAGGTGGATCTGCATGCTAAATTAGTTGCCCACTTTGCAAATCACCTCATCAGGTCTGAAGGAGGAAAGACAGCACATAGGCCTGGGCCTTTTAGCATGCTAAAGTCAATCTTACACACATGATTACAAATGATTAGCATAATAAAAAATGTGCTATTCATTTTTTATCTGGGGAATATTAGGTGATCTCACTGAAGAATGACTAGAGCTTAATGTTTAACAGTTTTGGTAGGGGGACTTCCTTCCATGTAGTTACATTGCTGACTAAATATCTTGCCTTGCTTTTCCCAGAGGCCTTCATCCTATTTTGTCTAAGCTCATGGTCCCTCTCTCAGTCTTACAGGGACAACTTTTAAAATGTTAAATTTTCCTTTTTATTTTTAATGTAGAATGACCACAGTGAGAAGGAGGATAACAAAAACAATGTTATGTGAAGATAGTAACACTGGAACTGGCTTTTACCTAATAGGGAACAAAATTATGTGATTCCTAGTTAAGGTATGTCGATGATGATGAGAGCAATAATGAGATTAATAATAAATGCATTAAACACTATGTGCTAAAAAAGAAATCAACTTAAGGTGTTTGTGACTTTGCAGTGTACCTAATATCATCCCAGCACCCTACCTGCTGCAACACACATACCTTAAACAAAGCCCACCCTGTCCCTAACACATGTACTTTAAACTGCACTAAAGTGTAGCTTGTATAAAAGTCCAACAAAAGAGGCTTCCCCCACATTGTTCTTTCATCAGTGAAACCTAAAACATAAATCCACTAATCAATTAAATTGAAAGTACCCAACTGCTAACTAGTAATTTTTAACAGTTTTAGGCAAAGAACTCTAAGTCTAGGGAGAGGAAATCCTGGGGCAAAATACCTCTGAAGCTCAGTATCAGCCAAAAGGAGAAATAAAGCTTAAAATCCATTTATTGCTCACAAACTGCAGTCCAGGGCCTTCTCTCTTTCCTGCTACAGCAGAAGCAAAACCGACCCACCACCTCAACTACAAACTGCAGTCTGGGGCCATCTCTCTCCTCTGCTCCAGAAGAAGCAAGCCATTAAGGCAGTCAGCCCCCTCCCCTTAACCTCTCAGGTGCAGACACACCCTCGGTCGCCTAGGTAATTACCCATTGATACGGAGATTAACTTTTCTCCACCCTTGAGGAATGATGCAAATACCCTAAAGCCATACTTCTCTCAACCCTTGAGCGTCTGTTGATATGCACATGTACTAAAGCCAGGCGAGATATTCTGGAAGCATTACAATTTTACACACAAGAATTTAAGATGAAGGTCATTTTTTTAACGTTTGAAGTTTCCAAACCTAGTTGAATTACCACTGAGTAACAATTTAATAAATACATTGGCTCAACCCTTCCGCTTTTACGGTGTAGGACATTGTTTGTGCTAATACACACTAGATGGCGCTCCAAAACAAAACTGCCTTTTGCCAGACAGCTAATGCTCAGGCTGCTTGCCTAAGTCATTAATCGTTAACTCTGGGTTGGCGTTGTATTACTCAGATTTCAACCTCATTCGCATACAGTCTTTCGAGGGACAGAAATGACTATTACACATAATTGACGATGACAGTATTGAGAAGCTGTGAGACTGGACTATGGGCCCAGAGTAAGGAGGCTGGTTACCAAGACCTTTGGAGTCAGTACTCTTCATAAAGAGAAATAAATTGTCAAATGGACAAGAAACTCGTGCTGGTTGATTGATTCATTCAGTCCCCCAAACAACTGTTAAGCAGGAGAAATACAGGTAACTAACAGATAGAAAGAGCTTGGCATCTCTGTCTCTGTAAATCCGCGGGGAGGAAATCCCGGGGCAAAATACCTCTAAAAACCGAAATCAGTCAAAGGGAGAAATAAAGTTTAAAACCCTCTTATTTCTCACCAACTGCAGTCTAGGGCAGTCTTTCTCTAGTCTGGAAGAAGCCAGCAAGCAAGCCAGCTCCCTCCCCTTCACCTCCCAGGTTCAGACACGCCCTAGGTTGCCCAGGTAATTACCCACTGATAATGGAGATGAATTTCTCTCCACCCCTGATGATATGCAAATACACTAAAGCCAGGCAAGATATTCTGGAAATGTTACAATTTTACCCACACCCTCCATACTGTATTTGTCTCCTTTAGTGCTTTAACCTTTTTCCAAAAGGAAAAAAAAAAAAAAGGGAAAGACTCAGCACTGCAGCCCTGCATGTAGGCTTGTTAATCATCAAAAGGAATTTTTGCAATTTGATATTTCTGCACCTAACCCCCAAGGAGATAGGGGAATATGTATGAAAATAAATTGCCCTGTCAAAGATTGAAGGAACACTGTGACCAGACCTAGGCCAACTGATGAAAGGATATGGAGTTTCTCAGCTGCCTTTGCATCCTCCCTGATCCCCAGGTATCGGTAGCCTTCAGTTACCTTCTAAACTGCTCTCCCTCTACTCCCCCTTTCCCTGGCATTAAATAGGTTTGCAATCAACCCTGAGTTAAGATGATGCTTTAGGACATTAGTCTACCATCTTCTCAGTCTGCTGGCTTTCCAAATAAAGCCACTTTCCTTGTCCCAACATGTATCTGGACTTAGCCTGTCATGCGACAAGTGGAATGAACTTGGACTTGGTAATATAACTATGGTTGTAGTTTCTACAGTTTAGAATAAAGGGGGAAAGACATGGGAAGAGAATGGGCAGGAATGCTTAAAACGTCAGTACAGTGTAGAGACCAAATGAGGAAATGGCCAATTTTATCCAATAACAGGAGTAGAGATTGTCTCAAGGAGAAGCCACTTCAATTGTGTATTAAATATGAGTAACAAATTAAGTATAAGAATGCAGAGACCTAGAGAGACTGCATATGCATGTATTTTATTATTATTATTATTTTAATAGTGAGATAACCCCAATATAGACCATCTGTAAGGGGATATTGACCTGTAATATCCTCAGATAACTAATGTCATTGGTCATAAAATCAGCCTTGATTGTATTTCAAGCACTGTGCTAAGGGCTTCATTTGTCATTTTTTTATTCTTTTCATTTAATTCTAAATATTTTATAAAATAACTGTTATCATCTCCTCTTTACAAATGAGAAAACTGAAACTTAGAGTTTAAGTGGCTTTATAATTTTGCTCTGCAGACTGATTATAGTTCATACACCCTTAAATATACTCATCATAAATGAAATACAATAGGGAAGTTTACAAAAATTCACATTGTACAAAAGTGAACAAGGGTACACTCTGTTGCTTTTCTCATCAGAATGAAAAAAATCAATGGGCAGTTTCCATTAGAAGATATTACTATCTAAACCATTTTCTCCCTTAAAGTGTGTAAAAGCCAAAAGAGCTGAAGAATAACAATTGCATCAGCCGCAAACTCTTCACGAGTGAACTGGACTTTTACATTGTGGTATGTCATTAGTTCTGATGACACTCTAAACGGAAATGCATTGCATAGAGTTTATTCCTAATCTGCCGAGTCTGTAATTATTGCTTACTAGTGGTGTCTGTATCTCTTATCAGTTGTAAGAGATCATTCATAGAAAGTATCATTTGGTGATCAAAAATCATTACCCCCATGTAATAATGATTGGGGTAATAAATATGGGCAGACTGAGGTCCAGAGATGCTGGAGTAAAGCCATACGGTAAAAGGCCAGGAACTGGCAATCAGGTCTTCACACTCATATTTAGATGATTACACTAAGAAATGGAATTGTTAAGAGGACCAGGTACGTGAAAACTTTTACATCTTCACCTATTACTTCAATTGGGTATAAGTGCAATAGACATCCAGAGCACTGTTATTTGGCTATTTAACATATTAGGGCATATCTCAACTTGACTGTAAACTCCTTGATAGATTACAAGATATTTTTTTTAATAAAATGAGAAAATGTATAAATAAGGTTTAGCACAGTTCCTGACAAATAAAGTTTACTTCTACCACTATTGCATCTTGTTAATTTTCTATTTAAAGAAGCAACTTGCAGTTAAACATGCTGACTGGACACAGGTCAGTCTCTGCTCCTTCTCCAAACCCAACCTATGTAAGTAAAGGATTTTACAGAGAAGGCATAAACTGTTAAACATGAAGAGAATGAGGGAAGAGACAACACCTATAAGAGATGAAAACAGAACTTCAGAAGCTAGAGAGCAGAAGGATAAATGCTAGATACCTTGTCTAAACCAGAGAAAGCCATACCCAACACCAGCAAGGGGAGAACCAGTAGAAACAAATAAATTCCCTGCCCTAGAACCCTAGGAAGCTTTAGGTCTTTGAGACACCAGGTACCGCTTAGGTCAGGATTATGGGCAGGACTGACAGCAGGCAGATTTCTTAGAAACCCGTGGAAGAAGCATTTCGATGCCCAGTTTACCTCCCCACATTAACCAGCAACTCTCAGAGCCCAACTCAGCAGAAGGTGGAAGGTTTTCCTTTGGTGATGCTGAAGCAGAGAGACCCTGGGCTCAGAGGTCTCAGGCATAGCTGAAGATGACGGTGCAGTACAAAACTGAAAATAGGGCTTTAAAAGAAAATCTGTGTACTTAAAATTAAATCCTCCCAGCCCCTTTCCTAATTTGTCTCACAGGACACTAACACCTAGGCTTATATCTCCCATCATTTCTTATTTCAATAATTTTTTTTCATTGAATGTCTGTGTGCACTGAGGCAGGTGCTGTAAATATAACAGGTTGCTAGGGTCACTGTAACAAAGTACCAACAATGGTGGCTTAACCAACTGTTGGGAGCCAGTCCAAACCGCCCATCTGATGGCACAGCCCAGACACCCAGAAAGAAGGAACCGCAATGCAGACCTCTGAAAGGAACATCCCCGCTATCTCTCATTATTATGGTGTTTGGAAATGTTGTTATTGGTCACTTTTACACCTAAATTGGAAAACCAAATTTAAAATGCCCTGGGAGAAATGTTAGAGGCAAGACACCCCCTAATTCTTCCAGTTGGTAAAGATACCTCAAGACAACTGCTGGGCATAGAAGCCACGGGGCATAAACCTGCAAAGAAGTAAGAAAAGCTGACCTTTTCAAAGAACAATGCTTCTTTCTCACTTACCAACTGTACATCTCCCTGTACGGCCCCAGAAGATGACTGGTTAGCCAGAGACGGTAAGATTCCTCAAGGGAGGAACAACCTAAGACAGGCACAGTCACAGGGGGGCCATCAGGTGAACAATAGGGGGGTCAACAGAGGCGAGGCTTCGAACCTCACCCCCCAGTTTTGAGAGAAATCTGCGCCCATGGCTGTTGTTGCCCGTGTCTCGTTTGGATCAATACTAAGCCTGTAGGCCTGGACCTGACCGTCTACGCTTGCTTTCCTTCTGCACTAAACTCTACTTTCCAGCTTTATTTTACATCAAGATTTAAAAGGTAGATTATCTTTATGATAAAGTAAACTGTGTTAAAAAGCTTTCTATTAGAAACTGTAATCTTTATTTCATTTACCTACTACTTTAACATTTTATAAAAAATAAGAGAAGGATACAGAGGCGACATTGGAAACAAGTATCGAGTTATAATAAATATAGATTGTTTGAGTGGGTTCCAGTTCCCTCTCCCCACCTAACTCGGCCTCATGAGGAATTTTTAAATGACTCTCAGACCTGTTGGGTCTTGGAGAATAATAGAACAATAAAGGAAAGTCACCATGAATAATTGTATGTAAAAGGGCCTGGCATGATTGCAGAGACCCTCCCAATAGAAAAGATCACTACTACAGAAATTATTATGAATGGTTTAAGGAAACTCTAAGACAGACATGCCCCCACAACGAGCCTAATTGAGAGTCCAGTTAAGCAAGTTTTAAGACCCACTCAGAAAACAGTGTGGCGCCTTGTAGAAACTTAACCTGAGATTAGAATCTAAAGGTATGAGAGCTACAGAAAATCTTGAAGAAGAAAACATAATGACCTTTCATGGCTGGGAAAGTAGGGGAACATTCCAAGAAGTAGATTATGCCATAAATCACTGAATAACATATACCTTATGATGATTTTATGATGATTTCATGTAACCAATCTCCTATATATTGCTTGAGGTTTCTGTCAATAAACAGGCCAGGCTCAGCTTTGCTAGTGTCTGTGTCCTCATTCACTCAGTCGCTGACGCCATTCCTCTTTTAGGGACTCCTTGACTCGCTGGAGCTGGACTCCAGCAACCAACAGAAATATATTGTCACACAGCTCTGGAGCTTGGAAGCCCGAAATCAAGGTGTTAATGGTGTTAGTTTTTTCTGAGGGCTGTGAGGGAAGGATTGGTTTAGGGTCTCTCCCCTGATAGTCTCAGGAATTCCTTGACTTGTAGATGACTGTCTTTTCCTTGTAACTCTTCACCTCTTCACTCTATGCATGCCTGTCTGTCCATTTCACCCCTTTTATAAGGATGCATCAGTCATATTGGTGTAAGGTCCATCCTAATGACCTCATTTTAACTTGATGACTTCTATATAGATGCCTATAATAAGGTCACCTTCAGAAATACTAAGAGTTAGAACCAACATATCTTTTCCATTTTTTCCCTTGAGGGGGCACAATTCATAACAATAACTATATCCGTGAATTAAACAAAGGCTTGCATGGAACTTAAATTCTAATGGTGAATTTAACTAAGAGTCACTTTAGATATTTTGAGCTCAGTCATGGAATGAATGGCAGAGACATTTCCTGAGATGGGAGAAGCAGACTGAGAAGAAATTAAGATTCTAGGGATTTTTTTTTTAAAGAATATTGAAGTATTTGGAGAACTTTTGTTTGTTAATCAATTAGATACTTTAAAAATCTAATACATTAAATTTGTAATTGCAGTTAAGTTTTTAAAAACTTGGTGATTAAAATCCCAAAAGACCCATTAAAAATGATAGTTAAAAACTTGATAGATTAATAAATACAATAGCTATGTAAACTGAATTTCAAAGTTTAAACAAGAGCTGTTAATTTACTTTTGTCATAATAGCGAATTTAATATTATGTTTTAAAAATCCCAAGGTAGTTCTTGGCTGATCTTTCTGTATGGAAAAGGACATAAAAATGTATATTAATAATATCAACTCTATATTAGTGGAGTATTGGGGTGGGGAAAATTCATGTCCGTATTCGGAGAGACCCTCACTGCAGCATCTGCCTCTTTCATGTCTGTCTCCTGCAGCTGCTTGGCCACTAGCAGCCACCGTGGTGTGTCCTGTCTCACCACGAAAGACTTTAAGAGCAGAACTATCGGGTTTTTTCCACCTCTCTCCCGCCGGTCCTGCTCTCGGTCAGGACTACAGCTCTTTGTGTTACAAGCTCTTTCTGCGACCCTCCGAGCCAGCGGAGGGGAGGAAGGCAGGGAGAGAGGCTCGCCCCGATAGGCAGAGCAAGGGAGGTAAGCGCCGGCTGTCCGCCCGTTCCCGCAGCCTCCGGAGCTCGGCGGCGCCGCCGCTTGCAGCCGCTCCAGCCTCTGCTGCCGCCGCCGCTGGCCGCTGGCCGCTGGCCACTCGCCGCTGGCCGCCCCTTTCCCCGGAGACAATCAGACGCGACAGGAAGTTCACTCGAAGGGAGAACTCGTTTATTGGGGCTCAGGGCATGGGATATATAGGGTGAAGTCTCTCCTGCAACTTTCACTTTTCCGAATCAGGCACAGAGTTGTGCACATGCGCAGCTGTCTCTGACCGGAGTGGGCACAGCTAAACCTCAGGGGGCTTTTGGCGGCCACCCCTGCAGCGCGGCTGAGTTCTCAGTGGCCATCTTTGTGGCATGGCTGAGATTCAAAGGCAGTTCTCAGCGGCCACCCTCGTGGCGAGGCTGAGATGCAAAGGCAGTTCCCCACACAGAACTATCCAACACAGTAACCACTAGCCTCGTGTTGCTGTTGTAACAAATAAAAATTAGCAAAATTAAACATTCTGTTCCTTAAATAAACTAGTCACATTTCAAGTGCAACAGCCACATTTGGTGAATAGCTGTTTTTAGACAGTATAGAAAGATTTCCATGATCACAGACAGGTCTATAGAACAGTGCTGTTTTAGAGCATTCTCCAGTTCTTGCCAACTTATCAGACTCCTTGAAAGTTCTTAATTCATTTTATTTTGCTTAGAGAGATTCCAGTGGAACCTTTTTTGGAGGCATGGACTTCGTGACATTACAGACTCCAGGAGTCATCCTTTCCTCTTGTGGTCGGTTCCTGAGGGCGATAACAAAGTATCACAGACTGGGTCCAGAAATAAATCCTCACATTTACGGTCAGTTGATTTTTGACAAGAGTGCCAAAAAATTCAGTAATGAAAATGTAATTCAACAAATGGTGCTGGGACAACTGAATATCTACATTGTGAGATAACAGAAAATATATATTGATCTCTGTCCCTAGTTCCTGGCAAAGAGTTCTTAAAACTCTTGTAATTTCCTGAGTGATAGGAGCATCTTTTGTTCTAATGAGGCCACTCCAGGTAGGCTCCTAGATGGCTGCTGGATGGCAGATGCCAAAAAAGCAAGCCGTGATTACAGGCTTGGGATTTTCAGCACTGCTGTGGATAAAGTGGGGCTCCTATGGCCAGGATCCTCACTGAACTTAAATGTAACTGGCCTGTTGCTATGCTACCGCTTCCACACCTTTAGGCAATAAGCCATTCTTGTGTTAATGTAAGGAGTTCCGCCCAGTGCTCTGCTGTAGACTGGGTAGCGGGGCTGCAAGGCTGTAGGAGAGCGGAGTGGAGGCTGGAGTGGTGGCAGCGCCAAGGACAGAGGCCCGGAGGACGGCTGTGCAGAGAGGCCCAGAGGTAGAGACCGGCTTGCTGCATCTGAAGCAGCAGTGATAACACAGACTCGCCCTGAGTGAATGGGATTTTAGTGAGTGACCTGCCACCTGGAAATAAAGTTGGGTATAACCTTTTCACCCCAAGAACCCTTTGCTGTAAATTTCTTTGGTCACAGTGAATCTATAGCGACCTTGCCTGGAGCTGAAACTCATTTGCAAGACACCTGCCCATATTCTCCCCCTAAATCCCCAATCTCCCCACTTTTCCACACTTCTCAGAGAACGGAGAGGGGCTGAAAATGGAGTTAAAGCTTGACCATGCCTGTTTGAGGGAGCATCCATAAGATCCCAATAGCAAGGGTTTCCAGTAGCTTCCAGGCTAGAAGCTCCTGAACTTGGGACCCTTTCATATCTCACCCTATGTATCATCATTTGGTTGTATTCTATCTTCATCTGTATCCCTTATGATATCCTTTAATAAAATGGTCATGTAAGTGTTTCCCTGAGTCCTGCGAGCAGCTCTTGCAAATTAATCAAACCTGAGGAGGAGGTCATTGGAACCTCCAAACTATAGCCGGTGGATTAAAAGTACAAGTGAGAACCTAGCTTGCAACTGGTGTCTGGAGTGGGGAGTGAGGGTGGTGTTCTTGTGGGACTGAGCCTTTAACCTGTGGGACCTGATGCTATCTCTGGGTAGGTAGTGTCAGAATTGAGTTTAAACACCAGCTGGTGTTGGAGATTTGCTTATTGTTGTGGGAAAAAACCTCCACACATTTGGTGACTAGAAGTGTCAAAAGTAAAGTTTTGTGTGTAAAGGAGATTAAAAATAAAAAACAAAAAACAAGGAAGAACTGGATTTTTCCCTATGTAAGAAAGAAAAGCTGAGTTTTTACCTTTAGCTACATGAAAAAGAATGAAGTTGGTCCTCTTCCTCATACCATATCTAAAAATTAAAGCAAAAATGGATGAAAGACATTGTGGGTAAAATTTTAGTATTTCCAGAATATCTCGCCTGGCTTTAGTACATCTGCATATCAATAGGCGCTCAGAGGTGGAAAGAAGTATGGCTTTACTGCATTTGCGTCATTCCTCAGGGGTGGAGAGAAGTTCATCTCCATATCAGTGGGTAATTAATTACCTGGGAAATGGAGGGCTTACCTGTACTTGAGAGGGGAAGGGAGGGCCGGTTTTGCTGCTGCTTGAGCCGAAGAGACATGGGCTGGATCGTAGTTTTCTAAGCAATAAACGGATTTTAAACTCTATTTCTCCCTTTGATTTCGGTTTTTAGAGGTATTTTGCCTGGGGATTTCCTCTCCATGGACTAACACCCGGAAAAGGATCCCACTGACCAGGAAGTTTCATATGGGATCCCCGGAGCCTGGGCAGTGGGTCCAGGGTGACTTCTCGGCCCTTCCGCTTTTCCCAGTCCTACCAAAGCGGCTGAAACGCGCCGGGACGCTCGGTCCAAGCCCGTGCAATGGGCCTGCGAGCCCGGCCCGCGCTTCTCCTGATCCTCCTGCGGACCGTGGCCGCTCTGGGACCGGCGCCGCGTGAGTGCGGGGGCTGCGGGCGAGACGCGGGCGCGGCAGGGTTAGAAAACCGAAACTAGCTTCCTTAGCGATCGGAGGTGGCGAGATTGGGAGGAACTGCTCGGCCCGAGCGCAGCCCCCTCCCCCAGCTTTCCCGGAGGGGATGCCGGCCCCCGGCGTGCAGGTGGGATTAGGGGGCCTCTAGTCCAGGGCCTTGTTCCCGCACCCCCCGAGCAGCACTCGGAAGCACCCACTTCCTGCGCCGACTGTGATGCCTTTTAATCTTTCATTTCTCACTGAGGCCGAGCCGGGCTGGGGGCCCTTTGCCTTGGATCCCCGTGTGCCTGTTGCTGCTGTGGGCTGTCATTTTTTCCCCGGTCATCCCCAGACAAGCTCTCACCGAGGGCGACCTTGCCAGGAGGGCCAGCCCGGCGTGTTACACACCAGGGCTCCGCGAAGGCTTGGGGACATTTGGCGGAGCCCACGCCCCGCAGGACCGAGGCGGGGTTTTCGCCCGAAAACCAATCGCGCCGGCGTCTGCGGGTGTGAAGGGGGATTGAATTCTACCCACCCTCGCGCCTGTTGGTGTGTTGCGGGGTGGAGAGAGATGAGTCCCTGGCGCTACTGACTCTTGGCGATTGTTCTTTGGCCTGGAAGAAGTGTTGTTTTTGAACTTTAGAATTGAGCTAACAGTTTTTTTCAGCAGGGGGCTTCTTGATTTGCAATGTCAATAGTACTGTAAAATTAACAGGCCTTTACTAAAGAATGCCAAAGGGATAATAATTAACATTTAAGTAATTAACTCAGTTTTAAATTACCTTCATATCTGTAATCTTATTTGTACCATCTATGCATTTGGGAGGTAGGAGCTATTCATAGTTGTTTTATTAGTCATCTGGTCTTTAGGTTAAATAACTTACCCAGGTTACCAAGAATTTAGGCAATCGGGTATTCTGATGTTCAGTGAAATACTACCACCATTTCTAATCTTAGCTGAAGGTGAGTATGTACTCATTAATGTCTAGCACAGCACTTAGCACTTTACATGTTAGCAAGTAGCCTCAGAACAACACTTGGAGGATAGATAGTGTGTGTATCCACATTTTATAGATAAATGACACATGATCTGCTCCCTGGTAACCTTGTTCACTGTTACCCTGGGCTTTTAAGGCAGAGCCCAAGTCTCCACTTCATAGCTGCTATTCCAAAACGTCAGAGCACAGTAGAGGTCGAATCATAAAATCTGATGTTGAACAGAAGTAGTGATTGCTCACAAGTGCAAAAAGATAGACCAGGGGATGGTAGAGAGCCAAGCCAATATCAAACATTCTGATGTTTTGCGTTCCAGTGGGGGATGACAATAAACAAACCAACTAAAGGCTACAGAACATCAGGTAACAACTGGTGCACTGAAGGCGTGTCAAGCAGGGAGGCCTGTGCAGGTCACTCCTTCAGGCTGGCATTTGAGTGGCGCCCGGAGGGACATGTGAGGCTGAACGGGAGCAGTGCTTGCCCGACAGGCTGGGCGGGCCTGCCAAGTTGGATTGAGCAGGGTTTGCAACTTCGACACCCGTGACATTTTTTGTTATGGCTAATGTTGTGGGCATTGTAGGGTGTCTACAGCATCCCAGTCCTCTATCCACTGGATGTTAGCACTTCCCTACTTGTGACAACCAAAAATGTCTCCAGATATTGCCACATGTCACCAGAGAGACAAAATGTCCCAGTTAATAACCACAGGGCCAAGAGAAGGGCAAGGACACTGGCGCAGCAGCGGGGGCGCAGGGCCAGGCCCCGAGCAGGTGGTGAATTCAGCAGAAGAGTCACGCCAGGGCCGCCTAAGGACCTTTGCGGCCTGAGGTGGAGATTCTAGCCAAGGAGTGGCTTCATCTGTTAAGACTTTTAAAAAGATTGCTCTGGTGGATCTGTGAAAAACAGAATGAAGGAAGCATTGATAAAAGCCGAGAGAACAGTCAGGAAGCTGTTGCACTAGTCCAGGCAAGACATGATGGAGGGGCTGGTGCAGCAGAGGTGGTGGTGAGAAACGGTTGTATTCGGGATATCTTTTGAGGAAAGTTGTTGAAGGGTCTGTGTGTTGTGTGAGAGAGAGAGGAGTCAAAGGCGACTCTGATATTATTTCATTTTACTTTTATTTTACTGGCTTGAGCAATGGGGTGATAGGTGATGCCATTTCTGAGATGGTAAAGGCAGAGGAAAGAGCAGTTTGGGGAAATCAAGAGCCTGGTTTGGGACTTGTTACGTTTGAGATTCCAGTCAGTCATCCAACTGTTGGTGTCATGTAGGCAGGTGGTGTAAGAATCTAGACTTCATGGCCAGAGATAAAAAATCTAGGAGTTGTCGTCATTTATTCATTCAACAAGTGTGTGTTAAGCACCTAGTACATGTCGGACATTGTTCTAGGTGCTGGGGGTACATCTGAGAATGCTCTCATTCTATAATTGAGGGAAGGTGTAGGGCAGCTCTTGCCTGCCTTGAGACCTTGCCCTTTCTGGCTCATTGGGGCTTCTTCTATACTTGCTTTGAAGTTGTTTTGATGCTGAAAACTGCCCTGACCTATTTATCATCAGATCTTCAAAGCATTTGACAGCAAACATTTACATAGGAAAAGGTATAGAGATGGAAGCAGTGAAAACTCCCAAGAGCAAAATGCCCCTTGACTTAGATCTAATTAGCTCTGAGCACCCACTGCACAGCCCGACTGCCATAGCTAGAAACACCTTGGGATTCTCTGGAGCCGGTTGGCTTCAGGGCCACACTGTCCCGAAGTACTGAGCAGGGGCTGGGGTTGGCCTGGGGGTAGCGGTGCCAGAGGCAGAGGGAGGTGTACAGGAGAGAGCAGACATATGGAGGGAAGGCAGGTGCTGTGTCTCACTTTCACAGGGTGGCCCAGACACAGCTGGAGGTATGAGTTGATTCAGAGGGTGTGTGGAGCCCCAACCTCCCAATCCTCCCTGTGGCCCATGAAGAAAGCCTGTCGCCCTCTTCTCAGGGTCACACTCTCTGCGCTACCTCTTCATGGGCGCCTCACAGCCGGACCTCGGGCTGCCCCTGTTCAAGGCCTTGGGCTACATGGACGACCGGCTGTTTGTGTCCTATGATCACGAGAGTCGCAGAGCAGAGCCCCGAGGCCAGTGGGACTGGGGTGGGGCTGCCAGCCTGCTTTGGCTGCAGCTGAGTCAGAGCCTGAAAGGGTGGGACCACATGTTCATCGTCGACTTCTGGACCATCATGGACAACCACAACCACAGCAAGGGTATGTGGAAAGGGGTCCTAACCTTCCTGAGGAGGGCAGGCGTTTGTTTCTGCACCTCAGGGATGCATATTGAGGGAGAGAGCTGGGAGTTTGAGGTCCGGGGTCAGGGAGGAGGGGAGGAATCTGAGCTCATTCAGTCCCTGAGGATGGTGGAGACAGGGACCTATTCCTTTGGTTTCAGTAACAAAGTTGGGGGTGTTGCCAGAGTCTCACACCCTGCAGGTGATCCTGGGTTGTGAAATGCAAGAGGACAACAGCACTGGTGGGTTCTGGAAGTATGGGTACGATGGGCAGAACCATCTCGAATTCTGCCCTGAGACACTGGACTGGAAAGCAGCAGAGCCCAGGGCCTGGGCCACCAAGCTGGAATGGGAAGTGAACAAGATACGGGCCAAGCAGAACAGGGCCTACCTCCAGAGGGACTGTCCAGAGCACCTGCAGCAGTTGCTGGAGCTGGGGAGACGGGTTCTGGACCAGCAAGGTATGGTGTCCCCAAACCCTAGTGACGAATGATGGGGAATGCAGGGCACACATCCCTGGCTGGGGTGTCAGAGGGACAAGGTCGTGTGACCCTCTGGGAAGGAACTGAGGTCTGAGGTTTCCACCCTGAGGTCTGCACCTTATAACTGAAATGTATAACATAGCCATGGGTCATGGTTTTCTTTTTTTTTTTTTTCCCACACATTTGGCCAAAGAAGAAGTACCTGTAGTGTTTTGATTTAACCAAGAACCCTGTATATATTTATACCTTTTAGTAATTCAAAGATGTCAGTTATCACATGAATACCAAGGCAAGAAAGTATCAAGGGAGGCAACCAATCAGAATAGCAGAATTCTTTGAAGGTTAAAGCTTTCTTTCATAGAACAAAGGCACAGTCACTGAAGGCTGGCTGTCTTACAAGGCTCCTTCTTAAAAGAACACCTACTAGGGTAACAGGGTGGAATTGCTGACAGAGCGTATTCAGCCATTTTGATCCACATAAAGGGCAATTTCATCTGACTCAACTGTAATATATTCACAAAGAACAGAAGACATGGCGACAGGTAGGGGCATTTAGGAGACAGACAGGAGAACAGGCTGATATGACTGTGACTGTTCTCCGTGTGACATCAGAGCTGAATCTTAGAACTTGTTTTAGGACACAACATGGCGTCTCTCCTAGAGCTCGCTGTGTCTAAAGAGGCTATTTCCTTCTTCTAACCTGCAGAGGAAGGAAAGTGACAGTTCTGGTCCTCCCGGCAAGGGTAGAAAGATTCCCTCCCTAGATCCTTCCTCCTTCCTGTCCAGTGCCTCCTTTGGTGAAGGTGACTCATCACATGGCCTCTGCAGTGACCACTCTCCGGTGTCAGGCTCTGAACTTCTACCCCCCAAACATCACCATGAGGTGGTTGAAGGACAGGCAGCCATTGGATGCCAAGGACATCGAGCATAAGGACATGCTGCCCAATGGGGACGGGACCTACCAGAGCTGGATGGCTTTGGCTGTGCTCCGTGGGGAAGAGCACAGATACACCTGCCTGGTGGAGCACCCAGGCCTGGATCGGCCCCTCACTATTACGTGGGGTATGGATGAGAGCTGAGCAAATCTGTTGTGGGTGGAAAGGTCAACATGGCAGTGAGGGAAGGGTGCGCTCCGGGCTGGGGTGGCAGGGTCGGGCTTTGACTTGCTTTTGCTGTTGTAGAGCCCTCACCGTCTGGCACCCTGGTCATTGGAGTCATCAGTGGGATTGCTGTTTGTGTCATCATCTCCCTTATTGGGATTCTGCTCAGAATCTTAAGGAAACGGCAGGCTTTGGGTGAGTAAAGGAGGAATTCTCAATACCTCTGCCCAGGACACACTCATTCCTGTGCAGGAAGGGAGGAAGAGGGAGGGCAAAGGGGTTTGGCATCCCTGAGAAGCCTTCTTTTCTCGTTTTCTTTGGGAACATTGGCACCTTGCCGGAAGCAGAAATTAATGGTTTTCCTCAGAATGAAATCTACTAACTCAACAAACATCTTTTGAGCATCTGTTATTTTGCAAGGTGCTATTTAAGGTAGTGCAGGGGCTTTGAGGTTCAGTAATTCACTGTTGCTATTCTCAGAATCCAAATCTAGCAGGGAATGAAATCTTTAACACAAGTGAATGCAGTTGAAGAAGAGCCCGTAAGCTCCTAAGGCAGACATGAAGAAAACTCTTTGGGGTTCCTAAGGAAGGCATTCAGCTGGGAATCAAGAAAGAGTTCTGGATCTTGAGGAAGTAAGATTTCATTAGGTAAGGTTGAGGATGAGGGGAGGTCTACACAGACAGAACAACCGTGCAAATAGAGTATGAAGCATGCTGGGAGGTGAGATTATTACTGTGCCTCATCCTTGGCCTTGTATACCTGTCAGTCACCAATTCTGCATTTCTGCCTTCTGAACATCTGTGATTTGGGGAAAAGGGACAGACTGGAGCCAGTTGATGCAAAGCCCTGGGGGCTTTGGGACGTTGTAACATGAGCACTGGGGAGTCATGAGCAAGGAGAGGCACAGTCCCTGTGGCATGGAGGTGAGATGAGAGGGAGACCAGTTAGAAAACTATTATGCAATTCCAGACAAAAGATAATGGTGCCTGAAATACAGCAGTTCCTTAGGAAGAGAATGGTCAGAGTTGAGATGAATGGATGAGGAAGGTGAGATGCAGGGAGGAGGCAAAATGATACCTCAGTCTGTGATGCTTCTTTCCTGGGTCTCTTATCTTTACAGGAGGAGCCACGTTTACAGGAGGGGACTACGTGTTAGCTGAGTGTGAGTGAAGTGCAGCCTGCAGACCCCTTGCAGGGAGGAGACATGATTAGAGATCAGTGAGGGGGCACTTGTGGCCTTCATGTTTCGAAATAGAGTTGGACCTAATAAATAGGAACTGCAAGAGGACCTCTGCTCTCAGCCTTCCCTGTTCACTCTCAGGAAGTTTCCGCCATATAGGTCTTTGAGTTCCTACATGCTAGTTAGGGAACCTCAGCTGTGACCTCTCCCCACTGGAACTGGCTCATGAATCTCAAGCTGCACCTAGAGTCTACCTTCATTTCCTGCACCAGCTCAGACTCCAGACACCTGTCATCTCATCTCCTACCTCTGGAATAGGGCTTTTTAAATTTGGTGAACTCATGATTCTTTTCAATGTCTGAGAAAAGCTATGAATCTTCTCCTCAGGACATATATTCTCATATCCCCCTGGAATGTCCTACACATCCAGGCATTTCCTGGATCCATTCAAGTTTCCTTTTAATCCCCCCTCTCTCTGTAATCCAATAATTCATCCATCTCAAAATCCTGTGTTCTCTTCCACCAGAGTGTGATCGGGGTCGTTGTACCGCTGTGAAGGCTGTGCACTGCACAACCCAAGGAGGTACCTTTCCCAGAAGAGGAATCATGGATGATTGTGTGCATTATGATAATTTGCCAGAGAGTGGACTGGAAATGTCTTGAGGAGGGGTGTCTTTTTTAAATTTGCATAAAGGTGTCATATAGTTTCCTCAGATTAATGATTCCTGCATTTACAATGCTTCTCTGGTATGCCAGACTTGAAGCAGCTTAGTAGTTTTCTACTTGGTCTCTGCTGACCTTACCACCTTGTTCTGATAATAAAAATGATAATAAGAGTGATGGTGATAGCAATAAAGTGGCTTAAAAAGAAAAGCACTTGATGCTGGACTTAGTTCTGAACGCCTTCTTACATTCATTATCTCATGTAATTCTTACATAATTCTTACATTCTTTGACATAAGCATTATTATCCTCTTTTTTTTTTCAGATGAAAATGAAGTAGAGAGTATCTTACAGCTTGGCAAGAATGGAGACAGGTTTCAAACTGAGTCAGTCTATGTCTCTGATCCATCTCACAGACTACTGATTTCAGGGTCTAGATGGGTGCAGTTAAATGGAGGAGAGGGCTCTGGAGATGGCACTTCTTATCTCATTGTCTTTATTCTCAGTGAGCTTGACCCAAATGAAGGGAAAACAGCTGAAAATAATCTCAGCCATTGCTTCCTCTCAAAGTCCCGGTGTGTAGAACCACGGAGTGTGACTCCCTTACGTCTCTTACCTACACCAGTCCACTCTGCCTCTTGGGCTCCTAGGACAAGATGTGCTGGATGGTGTCAGTGGTTGTGTTGGGCCTCACAGTGCTTCTGGAGTCAGAACACTGGTGGCATTTCCCTCCATGAACTGGGGTGACCTTTCACATATTAAAGGAGGTAAAATGGAAGCCACCAAGTCACCTGAAGGGTATGCCAGCATCTTTATGGGGTACCTCGAGTCTGGTTTTTATCCCAGCTGTGTACATTAAAAAAATATTTAGATCATTCAGGAATTACTAGATTCTGAGAAAGTAATTCATCTGTAGTGTTCGAAAGAATGCTAAAATATTCACTGTACATCCAGGTGGCATGCCTTTATGCTGTTACATACATACATTTGGCTGTATAACCGTGGAATGAGGCATTCTGTGTTGGAGGGCAGGTACCCAAAGAAACCATATAAAGCTCAGAAGTTTGTATGGTAGACATTGAATTTGGGTGAAGAATTTCTGGGTTTTTTTTTCTGGTTATGAAAGTTAAGTGGATAACAGTTCATGTTATTTATGCTTGTTATGGGAAAGTTGAAATGAATTAAATCGAAACTATGATTCCATGAGCTAGTGATAAACTATTAATTTGTGTATTTCTTCCCAGTATTACTGTTTCATTAAAATATTTAAAATTAGCAAATGCATCCATTTGTAAAAATATAAAATTAATTGTGTTGTGTCCTGGATGATCTTTCTTATATACTGTCCATATTATGTATTTAATGGTATTATGTGTTAATACCATTTGGGATGACATTTTTACTGCTAAATTTTTTTTACATTTTCCTTCATGGAATAGTTCCTTTAAATTATGGTAGCTGAATTAATTGTTTTTCTTTGCTGTAAGAACATTATCATTTAAGTTGTAACACATTGGTCATTTTACTTCAAACCATGCTGAAAACACACTGATAAATTCAATTTCTATAAATATCATCCTGTACTCAAAGCACGCTGCCAAAAAGCTTTCCTTGTTCTACTTCATTAAGGACATTTACAATTAGGCAATGGTTTGCTTTATATTGGTTGTATTTTACACAGGCTGAGATTTCAAGAAACAACCTAGTCTACACAGTGACACATTGACTAATCATTGGCAACTGTGCCCTGTTGATCTTTGTTTTTAAATGGAAATTATAAATCTCCGTTTTCTTTCAGTGTTTCTTAGCTTAACTTTTCTGGCCTTGTTCATCAATTCTTTTTTTTTTTTAATTTATTTTGCTATCATTAATCGACAATTACATGTGCAATATTATGGTGATTAAACTGCCCCCTTCATCAGGTCCCCCCCACCAACCCCATTACAGTCACTGTCCATCAGGGTAGTGAGATGCTATAGAATCACTACTTGTCTTCTCTGAGTTGTACAGCCCTCCCCGTGCCCCCCCACCTTACGTCTGCTAATCGTAATGCTCCTTTTTCCCCCTTTTCCCTCGCTTCCCACCCATCTTCCCCAGTCCCTTTCCCTTTGGTAGCTATTAGTCCGTTCTTGGGTTCTGTGAGTCTGCTGCTGTTTTGTTCCTTCAGTTTTTTTTTTTCTTTGTTCTTATACTCCACATATGAGTGAAATCATTTGATACTTGTCTTTTTCGGCTTGGCTTATTTCACTGGGCATAATACCCTCTAGCTCCATCCATGTTATTGCAAATGGTAGAATTTGTTTTCTTCTTATAGCTGAATAATATTCCATTGTGTATATGTACCACTTCTTCTTTATCCATTCATCTACTGATGGACACTTAGGTTGCTTCCATTTCTTGGCTATTGTAAATAGTGCTGCGATAAACATAGGTAGCATATGTCTTTTTTAAACTGGGCTGCTGCATTCTTAGTGTAAATTCCTAGGAGTGGGATTCCTGGGTTTTTGGGGGAACCTCCATACTGCTTTCCACAATGGTTGAACTAATTTGCATTCCCACCAGCAGTGTAGGAGGGTTCCCTTTTCTCCAATCCGCACCAACATTTGTTATTGTTTGTGTTTTGGATGTTGGCCATCCTCACTGGTGGGAGGTGATATCTCATTGTGGTTTTAATTTGCATTTCTCTGATGATTATCGATGTGGAGCATCTTTTCATGTGCCTGTTGGCCATCGGAATTTCTTCCTTAGAGAAGTGTCTATTCATGTCCTCTGCCCATTTCTTAATTGGATTATTTGCTTTTTGTTTGTTAAGGTGCGTGAGTTCTTTATATATTTTGGATGTCAACACCTTATCAGATACGTCATTTATGAATATATTCTCCCACACTGTAGGATGTCTTTTTGTTCTATGTTCATCAATTCTTAAGGTCAACTGTATGAAAAATCAAAGACCTACATTTTAAACTCTATCTTATTTTTGCTCCGGCAAAGCCACATACCAAGTGCGGTAGTGTGGATAAGGGTGACATCTGGTGGCCATAGTCAAAAGTATCACAGTAGTCATGTGACTGTAGAAAGCTGGGATTGGGGGTTTTTCTTGCCAGAAGAGGTGGATACACAAGGTGTGGGAGATGGACATCACTTGTGGAGAAAAACTCCCCGAATATTTGAAGAAATAAGAAGCTATTCACCAGCTATTTGAATCGCTGGAATCACAGAGCACTGTTGAGCTACCTGAGCTGAGAAGAAAAAAAAGAAGGAAAAACCCACCTGGTGATCTTTGAGACAATGTGCTGCAGTTGGCTAAGGCCTAACAGTAGATACAGGCAAATTTTCCTGTTATATTATAATGATATAACCTTACAGTGCTGTGTCTGTTTGATGTATTACAAAACAAGTACACGCACACACACCCATTTAAACACCATCTCTATCATACTAGAAGATTCTTATAAGCCACCGTTTTTAAGCTACAGTTTTTTTCTAATCACACTCATTTAATAATGACTAGAACTTAAAAATACATGACTTTAAACAATTGTTTTCATATGTGTGGCCAGGTGTTTGAAATTTTGATTTCTTTCTGTAAACTTTGGGTCACCTTTTTTTCTTTTCTCTTTTTAGGCAGTGATGAACATGTAGAGTATTAATATAATATTAAATATTTTTGTGTAACAATTTTATTAGAAAGCCTTAACATCCTGCATGCATGTATTACTCAGCATGGCATGCATGCTGGTTTCTCACATGTTCTGTTTCTGAGTAATTATTTAAGGTCTTTATTTATCCATGTGAGAGATACATTTGGTATGTTTTAAGCAGATGCTTCTATTTCTTGACTGGATGAATCTGCAATAATAGTAAAGCCTTCCATGGCATGAATATTTTCTAAGACTATTTCTCTTTTCAACTATTAATTATTAAATACTTACTAGATGTCAGACCCTGTTCTGAATTTTAACTTAATTCCTTTGAAGATTCCTATGAGGTAGGAACTTTGTTCTATGGCTCTTATTTTGCTGTATGGAAACCAAGGAATAGAGAGGTTAGTTACTTGCTGAAGGTTTCATAGTTAGAGAATGGTTGTGCTAGATTTTTATTCTAGTTGGTCTGACTCCAAATCAAGCTCATAACCACTACACAATATTTAAAACTGATTAAAGAAAACATGTGGTGTGTCTACTGCCTGGTGGCATCCCCTGGGATTTTTCCTGCAGTAAGGAAGAAAACTTTAAACATTTTATTTGGGTGTGTTTTTTTATTTTTTATTTTATTTTTTTCTGTTCATAGACAAATTATCTGGGGTGGGTAGCCTTGAAGACCCTGTGAATCATTTTATTCACCAGCTTTGAGAAAAAAGTGTTGCTATTTTTCAAAAATGAAATTCTGCATTTTGATCCAAAGGTTCTGTAGAAGAATTTTGGAGTCTTCAGTGTACCTTTGTGGGGGTGGGAGTTAGGGTAAGTACCAATATTTGTATAAACTCCAGTGTAAATCTTGTCAATTAACCTTACTCCATGAGTTGATTAAGTATCCTGGATTTTAGCCCTTAAACAGAGTTACCAGAGTGGCATTTTCATAAAACTGCCAAAAGAGCTTGACTATGTGTGTGAGAGAGCATCTGTTTTAAAAATGGATATGTCAATGGTCTTTTCTTTGTGTATGTTTGGGTTCAGTTTCACCATTAAAAAAGTGCAAAATACTTTCTTAGTACTTTTTGTGTGTGATTAAGAAAGTATTCAAGGGAATTTTGAAAATGAAATTTAATTAGACATGTTTAAGAATTTATGAAAAAGACAAAAATATAAGAAAGGATAATGTTAGAAATTCTCTATCCAAATAACTTTTTCTTCAGGTCAAAACGTATTAAGAATGCTTATGGGAGAAAGCCCACACAAGGACAGTAGGCCTAGGAGTGCAAGTGACAGTAATTTTAGTGCAAGAGTTTGGAATGAAGAGAACAAGCAGGAACATTTTTCTAGAAGGGTAACGAGAGGAAGTAAGGAAAATAGGGGAGACATAGTATATGTTATGGAACCAAAGACCTGGTAGTGTGAATGAGAGTTTAATTCAGGGAAAGTAAGAAAATGGGTAGTCGTAACAGGGTAAAGGTTAGGTGGCTGAAACGAAAAATACATTGAAAACTTAGATGAGAGTAAGATTGATAAACCAACCAGTAGCTAGAGGTGCTATCTTCCCAAGGCCCGGAATGATGTCCCTGAATGGCTGGAGAGTACTACTGTAATGTTATAAAGCCCCTGCACACTAAGTTGGGTGAGACTGAACTTACAAATTTCCACAACTGTAATACAGCTAAAATAAAAATTTTGACACTGGAATTTTTCACTAAAGTACAATTGCATAGTTAAAAGTGATGGTATAAGCCAGTAGTTCTCAATTAATATATATATTATACATCTATATCTCTCACTTACATATATACATACCATATAGTATTAAACAATTCTGATACTGATATAATTAGTCTATGGAGGATGATTCTGGCATTGTATATTTTTATAAAACCTGGTTAACATACGTTTATTTGCTCAGGTGTCTCATGTGCCCTATTAGCCACAAGTTACTTGCAGGGATTTTATCCGAAGGCCTAACTCATGCGTTGAATGAATAGGGTTCTGTGAAGCCAGGTTCTGAGGGTGAGAGGAAGGTGAAAAAGGAAAATAGGAAGTCATGCAAGTTCCACAGTAAGTCACCCCTTTCTTAAACCCCAATCCCGTGGGCACGTAATGTTTCTGGCTAGAACGCTGTTTATTTTGCAGGATACTGTTTCAAAAGCAGTGAAAAAGCCAGCAAACAAAAGTACACAGCAAACAGAAAAACTCTTTTAACAAGGAAAAACAGGAAGCTTCTACTAAACAGGAAGGATTCCAAGTAAGGATGCCATAAAGGCCTGGGTGTCTGTAGGTTTATATTGCCTCCTGAGAGGAGGAAGTGCCATCCCTCCCCCTTAGGAAAACTGAACTGACGTCATAACTCACTTCTGATTGGTTTAGAGAATAATACTTTATTTGCATGGGCACAACCAGTCAGAGCCCTGAGATCTATTAAGTGGCAGAGTTGGATTACATTTTCTTTTTTTAAACTTCCAACGATTCTAAACTTCATCAACCTGCATCCCGTAGTTCTCCAGTTTAAATGAAGATGGCACCTGCTAGGATGTGCTCACACCATAATTTTTTGGCACGAAATTGCCATATTGTATAGACTCTACTTTTACTTATTTTACGAATGGAAAACCTTTGAGATGTCATCTTTACCTACGACTTTAGACCTTGCACTTTTATACCGTTTGACATTTCTTCCTAGCTAAGTCTCTTAAAAGGTGTGTGTTTGTGGGGATAATGAAAGTCAGGAATCTAAAACTCAGTTTGTGGCAGAAGACTGTAACCACTCAGTTATTTCAGAACTGTTACAAACCATATGCCTCTTAGATAGGCTGTGTAATGTCTTTAATAAAGTATTACTCCTACACTACAGTTAATCCCCAACTTTACCAAACCTTAGTTCTTGTCTCTAAAATTTGAGAAGGTTAAAAAGGGATTAACAAAGGAGGGCCAGGGAAGCGTGTTAGGAACTTCAGGCAGATCACACAAGGCGAAGGAGGCCAGGAAGAGGCTTCAGGAGCAACTGATTATCCAAGTTTAGCTTTTGTTACGATTTTCTCAGACTTTTGCACAAAAAAGTCACCCAATAAGTGAATGAGGTAGGAAAAGGAAGTTTCAATTTGCAATTGTTTGTCAACCTTATTCCTTTCCAAACACACGGAGAATGTTTAGGTCCAAAGTTTCTTCATGGCCAGGCTTATATTTTGCCCAGCACAGAGAAGGGCGTCAAAATGCGTCAGTTTAAATAGGACTATTAAAAGGACAGAGGGAAAGGACCATTGTTCTGTAAGTCTAACCTCCTTTACACATTCTATCTACATCTTCCAAGGAAGCATTATATAAGTTACCAATTTTATTACGGGAAATAAAAAGAAACGTGGAGTGGAGTTCTTTCTGCTGAGTCTTGGAACTGATAAGAATACATTCAATTTGCAAATGTACACAATAATGCAAGACAAAACAGAAACTAAGGCTTTTCAGCGGAATAAGATCGGTCTCCCTTTCCAGCACCGAGGGAGATTTCACCGGCCAATCAAAACACTGAAATGTTAAAGTCTTCTCTTTGCTACACCCACATTATGACGTATCGGAAAAAAAAAACAAAAAAACACCAGCGGGTGTTTTCAATCAGGTCCGCAACAATGCTATTTAAGGGGCAGCGGGAGCGTAGAGATAGACAAAGAAGTCACCATGTCTGGGCGTGGGAAAGGAGGAAAGGGCTTAGGGAAAGGGGGCGCTAAACGCCATCGAAAGGTCTTACGAGACAATATCCAAGGTATTACCAAGCCGGCAATTCGGCGCTTGGCTCGCCGCGGTGGGGTCAAAAGAATCTCCGGGCTCATCTATGAAGAGACTCGTGGGGTCCTGAAGGTGTTTCTGGAGAACGTGATCCGGGACGCCGTCACCTACACCGAGCACGCCAAGCGCAAGACAGTAACGGCTATGGACGTGGTCTATGCGCTCAAGCGCCAAGGCCGAACCCTCTATGGTTTCGGTGGTTGAGAAAAAAATCTTATATCCAAATTCGAAGAAACAAAGGCCCTTTTAAGGGCCGCCCACAAAGTCATTAAAAAGGCTGTCAACACGGCGTTAAGCGCTGCGTAGGAAGTGGCAGTTTAATGGTAAAGTGACTAAATCATTGAAATTGAAGTTGAGCTCGAATGTTGGTTAAGTCTATATCGCTGTTTTATCAATTTCGTGTAAAGCGAGAAGGCAATAACGGTACCGTAAATGGAAGTTTTGATTTCTGAGAGCTTTGCGAAAGATTCAGACCACTCCGGAAAAGCTCCTTGGTTGACAATAGTATGTAAACGCTCCACAGAACTATGTAAATGAGGGATTTTAGGCATCAAGCTTTCATTGGATAATCGGGGTACAAGGAGAAGCCACTGAAGCTGCGGTAGGTGGGATTCCAGGGAGTTTTCCTATTGGCTCAAATAAAGGATTAGTGTAGGTACCGGAACTGGAGAAAGAACTGGTTGGTTTATTTTTAACCTGTTGTGTGCCAGCCTTTAAAAGATATGAGGAGCAAAGGCTCATGGGTGATGCCTCAGACCCTGGAGGTGGAGTCGCGTTGTGCCTGGCAGATCGTCTGGGGTCAGTGATACCAGTCGTTCATCCTTTCCCTCTGTATTGGGGTGAATCCACTACTAGGCACAACAAAGAATTCCCTGCCTTGCCAGACTAGTGAAATATTACTGTACTTGCCACAACTCAAGCCACAGGCTGTGGCTGATTATAGAAATTGAAACCATTGTTATAGCTTCCATTATTCCGTACAATTTTTTTTCCAGCGGCCCAATTATACAAACTTGCTGACTCATCTTTAGTGAGCATGCTTGTCTGTGAAGTACATTATTGTGAATTGAACTTTGGTCAAAGTCACCCCAAACACCAATATACAGAATAAGATTAATAGTACGAATTTAATATTACAGTGACCTTTACATAAGAATTCTAAATCATTGTGAAAAATGAGATTGAAATAAGATGCTTTATCTTGAACCCTGAGTAATTCCTAATGTAAGCATTTACTGTGATTTAGAAAGGTTCAGTTTAGACCCTAAACAACTGTGAAGCCTTCAACATTTACATAAAGGTTTTAGGATGAACATTTTTCAGCCTGTGGAGTGTAATCCACAGGGCAAGGTTACACAACAGATAGTTGTATTATAGTATCAAATTTTGACAACGTATTTAATATAGCAACATCTACTAATTAGGATAGTTTGGTAATGAGGATCAACTTGCAACTGTAAAATCATTTCTCATTTACCCTCATAATGGAAGGAAATCAGTTTAAAAAAATACTAAAAGAAGTAAAACATTGCCTCCTATGGGTAATATTGTAACATTTCCAGAATATCTCGCCTGGCTTTAGTACATCTGCATATCAGTAGGTGTTCAGTGGTGGAAAGAAGTATGACTTTAGTGCATTTACATAGCCTCAGGAGTGTAGAGAAATTAATCTCCATATCAATGGGTTATTACCTGGGCAACCGAGGGCGTGTCTGAACCTGGAAGGTTATGGGGAGGGGGCTGGCTTGCTTGCGTGCTGGCTTCCTCCAGAGCAGAGGAGAAAGACAGTGTGGGACTACAGTTTGTGAGCAATAAACGGGTTTTAAACTTTATTTTTTCCTTTGACTGATTTCGGTTTTTAGAGGTATTTTGCCCCTGGGATTTCCTCTCCCAGGACTTAAACCTGGCGCAGCGAGCAGGGTTCCTTTGAACCTGAAATCTGTTATGATGCGTGCGGCCTTTGGGAGGGCCGCCTCAAGAAAAGATGGGGCGAAGTGGTGCTCGCGGCGAGGGACATGTGTTTACAATTGTGTGGTCGTGGAGGCGCCACTACCGCTGCTGGCCCTGCCGACCTCGGCCGGTGGCCCGAGCCTAAGGCCACTGCTGCTGCTCCTGCTGCCACCGGAGCCTCATCACAACTATGGAAAGGGGCAGAGGTCTGGTACACCTTGATAGAGAAGCAACTGGCTGCTGTGTATACCACACCTTGCTGGCTACGGAGCCCATTGCCGAAACAACTCCGACCAAGGTGATAACCACCTATCCCATCGCGGGGTGGATGCAATACCAGACCCAAAGGCCACCGAGTAGTGTGGCACAGACACCTACCGTATATCATGTGACTGGCCATTAGCCTTTGGCATCCCCAGGGAATAATGAAGCAGACGCATTGGCCCAGGTGCGCTGGCTAGAAGGAAAGTCAGCCTCTGATGTGGCCCAATGGCTACATCAGCGTTTATGGCATGTAGGGCATAAAGAATATGGGCTGTAGCCTGAATGTGGGGCTTGCCATTGACCTTTGAAGAAGTCAGCCGAGCCCAGAAGGAGTTCCCTGCATGTTGTGCAGACCAGTAAACCACCAAGAGGGGCCTAGAGCGTCTCTTTGCAGCCTATGGCCGGCCACAGGTGGTTAAGAGCAACCAAAGCACCCACTTTATTGGACATGCATTGCAAGGATGGGTGCAGCAATTAGGAATGAAATGGAAGTGGCCTTGGAAATTAAGACACATGGCTGGCTCTTCTGGCACCTTGGGGAAAAGGCCTGGAAGCTGGCCTCCTGTGTATTCCTGGAATAACATAAAAGTTGCCCCCCACAATTATGGTTATTTGCTTCTACAGTCCTTGTGTCCTGGATGCACTTTCTGGCTGCAGCTGCCGCGTGATGGCTGGAATGGACGAGTTTTGGACTTAATCTACACAGGACTTTGAATTTAGCTGAATCTGCTGGCTTGAGAATTACCATGATTGTGTTGCTATTGTCAAGGAAAAAATGCTTAAAAGAGAAGATTGACTTTGTCTAATGTTTGGGAAAAGTTTGTGAGAGCAATCTAGCATGGTTGTTAGGAATGAGTAAACAAATGTAGAAACATATTTTGTGCTTAGTGAGAGACTGTGCTGTAAAGTACATTTATTTAATCTGCATAGGCTGAATCCTCTGGCTTGAGGATTATCAAGATTTTATTGCTGTTGCTATTGTATGTTATTAGATTGGTTGGAAGAGGGGTAACTAGTAAATTGTAAAGTGAGATTTCTGGAGGGGTGGCCTGTGGGTAAAATTGTAACATTTCCAGTATATCTCACCTGGCTTTGGTACATCCGCATATCAATAAGTGTTCAGTGGTGGAAAGAAATATGGCTTTAGTGTATTTGCATATCCTCAGGGGTAGAGAGAAGTTCATCTCCATATCAATGGGTAATTACCTGGGCAACCGAGGACGTGTCTGAACCTGGGAGGTTAAGGGGAGGGTCTGGCTGGCTTGCTGGCTTCTTCCAGAGCAGAGAAAGACAGCCCGGGACTGCAGTTTGTAAGCAGTAAACGGGTTTTAAACTTTATTTCTTCCTTTGACTGATTTCAGTTTTTAGAGGTATTTTGCCCTTCCCTGACTTAAACCTCTTAATCCAAAAATTGAGACACCTTTATTTCTGTATATTAACCCCTCTGTAGTGTAGGACATAAAACCCTGGTTAGACATGAAAATGAAAGGTTCATGGAGCTATTATAAACTTTCAAAAAAGAATTTGCCAGGTCTTTGCACACCAAGCAGGGTCTGCTGCTTCCTCAGCAGTGAGACGGGGACCGTGGGTGTGTAGCCAGAGGAGTGTGAGGGCCTCCAGGAAAGGGCAAGGCATTCACGGTCAGAGCAATGTAACAATGCAAAGAAGTCCCTATCAAAACTCCGTGTTAAGAATTATGCAAAGTCAAGGTCACAATAATTCTCTAGGGTAAAGATACCAGACTAGGAATATAAACATCTTAAGTGAGATCAGTTAAAGCTCAAAAAACCAGGAGCAACTTGGCCTGGAATGTTTGAGTGTTCCGCAAATAAAGAAGGATATCTGAGCATAACCCGTGACTTCACTGTAAACAGTCCTAGCAAATAGACAATAACCCAGCCCATCTTGGGGGCAAGGCAGGTGGTACAAGTCTACACCCTAAGCCCTTTATCCGTTCCCCAAAATCCAGAACAGCCTATAAATCCCCTAGACAATGCACCACCCTGGACTCTCTTGTCCCCTCCTAGCATGAGCCAGGAGTTCTGGCCTCCCACTTTCTCTCTAAATAAAAGCCTCTACACACCTTGCTCTCTTATCTTGAGTGTTTGCAAACTTTATTCTTTGACTCCGTCAACAACCCTGGTTATCAACACTAGTCTTGCTCAGAGAAAATATGTATAAACATACACAATATATGGGCCTTGATGGAAACTGTAGGGTACTTCTAGCTCTCTTTGTTGGTTAACACCCAAAAAATAATAAACCTCTGGAGGCTTGCACTTTTTGTGACTAGAACTCTTATCTTCTCAGACCTGAATTTGCTTATTACATAGGGAAAAAATTGTGGAGGGGTTTTGGCCCAGCGCCTCCAGATATATCTAATGTTACGCCATTTTAAAATTGATTGGGTGGCGCTTAAAAGAGCAGTTGGGCTCTTTAAAAACTGGCTTATGTACTAAGTTTACTTCTTTGATGTCGCCTTTCTAAGATTACCTTTCTGCTGGGTCAGTCTGGACTTCGTAGCCTTAGGCTTCCCCGCACTCCTCCGTGGATGGTTGCTCTTGGCTCCTTTAGACTTCAAGTTGCTGCGAGCATCTTTCTGGGCTGCAGTTACTCTGGGCGTCTCAACTCTCTTGGTCTTGGCACTTTTCAGAGACTTGGAATCTATAGTTTAAACCAGCTTCTATGCCTTAGCAGAAGAGAACTTTCTGATCTTGCCCCTTCGCAGGCTCAGGTTTAGCCTTTTTGCTGAGTTTGAAGGAGCTGGAAGCTCCAGTGCCCTTGGGTCTGCACCAAGGTGCCCTTGCTCACCAGGCTCCGGAGGCCCAGCTTGATGCGGCTGTTGTTGCTCTCTACATTGTAGCCAGCAGCTATGGACGCCTTTTTAAGGGTGACCAACGACATGCCTGCGCACTCCTGAGATACTGAGAGCCTCAATAATCAACTTGGGAGATAGAGGGACTCAAAACCTTTCTACCACCAGCTCCAACACCACCCAGCTTTTTCCCTAGCTTTTTTTGGCTGAAAGTTTCGCCATAGAAGCGAAGACAGGATCGGCTGGGAATGCAGGAACTGTCTCAGATTTCTCACAAGGAAAAGCTAGAAGTAGTAACCAGCAAGGTGCTGGGTGTCAGGGCCTTATATAGGGCAGGGCGTGCTGTGATTGGTGCATTGCCCAAGCAGCGCCCCCAGCCCTCAGAGGAGGAGCATTTGTGTTTGTTTTACCCCCAAAAGTTGAATCTCACAAAAATCCTATGTGCAGAATTGCCCAGGTCCACTGCCGAACGACCCATGGAGACTCGGATTTCACATACCTTTTTGTTCTTTAATGAAAACTAGTCTTGCATGCCAAAATTTTTTGATAAAAGCGTTCCATTTTCAGCAAAATTCAAAGCAAAGAACAAAACTTCCCCTTTTCCTTGTAAATTTAAAAGTAACTTTTAGCAAGAGACTCATCTCATTGCTTCTGAGTTGCCTTTTACGTAGTTGGCCTCCAATCGATGGAGAAAATAAATTATTCACACAATGATTTTTATTGAAAATTATTTATGAGTATGGGGAAGTAACACAGATCTCTTAGATGTCTCACTTAGGAGTTAGCAAATGCTTATAGAATTGTCTAAAAACTGCAGAGTAGAAACCTTATTTCGGTAAACACATCTGATAAACCATAATTTACAAGGCATGTGGGTTGCTTGTGACTACAACCACTGCACAGTCCCTGCAGCTTGCCTGATAGAAGACCCCAAGGATAGAGAAAATCTCCAACCCCCACTCCCCCACCTCTCCCCACAAACACGCACACACTCAGAAACAGGTACAGTACCTGCCTTCAATCAACTAAAATGTGAGGTAGGCACCCCGCTTGAAGAGCTCATACAAACCACAGACCCAGATCTCTAACAGAACTAGGCTGGCAGGTATGTTTGCCAAGCTGCAGGAAAATTGTTACGGAACAATGTCCAGGATGCTTCTCTGGACTTGTCCCATGACTCATCTTTGTGAGAGGTGCTATACAATGGTTTGCTCTTCAAGGTTGGGCCTTCCAGAAGGATGCTGAGGGAGTGTGGTCAGAATTCAGGGTTCATCAGAGGAAAACCCCAAAGGATCATCTTGCAAAGATCCCCAAATGTTCAGGTGAGGAATTTGGTGTTTATTCTACAGGTTGGGGAACCACTCTAGGTCTTTAAAGTGAAAGTTTGTGTGCTGTGGTAGTTGAATTGTACTGTTGTAGTTGTTTTAGCTTTAGGTTTTTCACATAAACAATCATCAAGAAAGGCCCAATGTCCAAGGTTGGTAGTCTTTTGCAATAGTCTCAGAAGAAAGACAGGCTTCACCTGAGGAGACAGTGTGGTAAAGGGGTCTACATTTGAAATATTTCTGAAGCAGAAATCAAATGATGAGAATTTCAAACTTCTGATTGCAAAGTGAGATAGAAAAGTCTCTTATCTCTGTCCCATGCCGACAAGCTCACACACACATATATGTCCACACCTGAAACAAAAATTCAGGAAACAGTACTAACCCAAATGCCTGCATTATAATATATTCTAATATGGTCTATTTCATTTTTAAAAAATGCTGGTTGCAAACTATGAGATTGATTTCACAATCCACTAAGGCTCTGTGGTTCTCAGTTTGAAAAATCTTTAAGGGAGATAAACAAGTGCATCTTACTAAGGACCCTATGTTTTAAATATATTTGGCTTCTCTGAAACCTCCATGAACCCTGAGCACTTGTGCTATTAAATGTAAGTGGCTTAAGGGCTGGGTTCTGGAGTGGATTGGTTCTTAAATTTATAGGTTGACAGTAGATATCATTCCATTGCTTTAAAAGTAACATAGACTTGGAGAACTTTAAAAATTATTAGATCCCTAATATAAGATCCAGAGAAAGAACAATTCATACTTTACATTAGAAATCTATAAGTAACATAAAACACATACACATACATATAGCACTTGCTCTGTGCCAGTCATTGTCTCAATATTTTCCCTAAAAAATTCTTTTTTTAATGTAGGAACTCACTTTATACATGAAGAACCTGAGTCAGAGAAAAGTCACATAACTTGCCCAAGGTTTTAGAGTCAGTGAGTAAGAAGGCCGGGATATGATTCCAAGAAGTCTGTCTTCAAAAGGCTCTGCTCCTCCTGTCCTGGGTAATCACAGAAACCATTTGTGTTGTCACTGTTTTTCCCCTCCCACTTAATATATCAGGACCATTGTTCATGTAATTACATTTCTACTATATATTTTGAGGGCTCAATACTGTAATTTTATTTTTTTTTAATTGTGGGAAATTCAACCTTCTGAACTTTCATTACTGAGATAAAACTGCTATGAACATTTTCTTAAACTTTCTCTGGCATCTCTTTTCAATAGTAAAGCAATGGAAGCAATCAAAGAAGATAAGAACTGTTTTCTTTTAAAAACATAATATATTTGTTCTCTGATAATGTGAAAAGTATCCATCTTCAATATTAATTTAATATTCTTGCACATTGTTTTAAAAATGTTTACTGTATATTTCTCTCTGTGTGTATGTGCATGAATAAAATAAAGGCAGCTATAGAGTTTTACTACGTTTAGTGAGATTAGCAGGCATTGACTTCCCAGCATTCCTACAGTACACACTTCATAGATTTGCGTAATGTCTAAAATTTACACCTACCTTTTAAAACTGTTATCTTCTTTTCATGTTTCTTCCTTTTTAAAAAACTATTTTTTAACTTTATATTCAATTTTCAACCATCTTTATAGATATTATTTCACAATTAACCTTAACTCTCTTTTCAACTGATCTTTTCCTTTTTCAACTCTTTAATTTTTGAATTATTTTATTTTGATTGGTTGCTTGCTCAGATATTGAATAATCATTGTTTGTTTCGTAGAAAGGGCATATGGATGATTTAATGTTTTATAAAAGTAGTCTCTAAAAGTCATCAATTGTTGAACAGCAAATGCATGTGTGATGCTGTTTCAGGGCTGAGGGACATACAAATACTATTTTTTAAATTAAAAAACAAGTATTACTTGGTTTCTAAAGAAATTACCATTTTACTTATTTGGGAGATAAGATGTAAGCATATGCACTGACAGTTATTAGGTATCCAAATCAGTGTCCCAGAAAATGATCTGGCCAGGATTTCAAGATGGAGAAATCACCTTGGGAGAGGGTGGCAGGAAAGATGAATTACTTGTCCATCCTGTTTCTGCTGTTCCTTATAAACTGCACATCTTCAGAAGGAGTTCTAGAAAACTTCTCAGAAGACAGAACTAAAGAGAGGCCCACAATCTATCTGGAAAGCACAGGAAGTGCCTGACATAGAAGAAAAGCTATTTGCACAACTGGAAATCCCCTGGAGGAGCCATTCAGGTAATCTTATTTCAGTTCTTCCTGACATTGCAACCTCTCTTATTAGCAATTCATATGTACTTAAAGACACATACTCAGATCATGCTGTTTCTTAATTTGTGACTAACATGTGTAATGCTAACTAACATGGACTGATGTCCAAAACCTTTCTATGGACAGTTCATGGTGAGGTGACTTAAATAATTTTCCCAAGATATGTAGATGTTTATAAGCCAGTCTTTGAAAGTTGGGAGACACAAGCATTAGAACTTGGGGTGAATTTTCTGTTGTACTTTAATCCAGAATATGGAATCATCAAAAAACAGAAAGGCTTTTCCCTTAAATTTCCCAATAATAAAGGTAGACTCAGATGGCACATGTTTATTTCCCCTTGCCTTACCCTTTCTTCCTGCCCAGACACAGATCCAGCCCTTAGGGGTGCTGCAGAGGAGCATGAGGTTGAAAGTTACAGGGAGGATGGTTAGCTCTCTGAAGTCCCAGACAAACCTGCCTAGCCTTCATGCTAATTGGGAAAAACAAATCTCTCTCTGGCTAATGCACTGCAGGTGGGTTTCTGTGAAATGTAGCCTAGTGCTGCTATAATAAATATACAAATATTGATTCGGTGGACAGGACCTCTCCATGAACACACTGACTTAACAGGCATGGGATTTTTGTCTTCCGTCTGTACTGCTGAATTCTCCTATAACAGTTCCTGGTGTGTGGGAGGGACTCATCTGTGCGTACCCACTGAATGGATGGATGCATGGATGGACACATGGTCAATCTAATTTCCACCTTTATATCTATCCTTTAAAAAAATGTTAAAAACATTTTACAGCATATATCCTTCCGGTTTACTTCCCTATCTCAGGCATTACTCTATGGCCAATTTAAGAGCCTGTTTGACCACATATACAAACTTAAATACTGTAAGGATATCGTTAAGCTTTATACCATATTCAGTTGAATAGCTAAAAATGTTTTTGTACCTCATTTGCATTTGTTTTCCATGAGGTTCTGTTATGCAGAAAGACAGAAATGAGCGGGATAAAAAGAACAGGCTCCCCAAAGATGACTCGGAGTTGATCAAATAGAACCAGAAAGCCAGAAATGACTCAAGAGAATCGATCAAATGAAGCCAGAGGGCCCAAGAGTGACTCAGAAAATGTCCAGGGTCCCTGGGAGTAAAATTGTAATATTTCCAGAATGTCTCTCCTGGCTTTAGTACATCTGCATATCAACATACACACAGGGTGGAGAGAAATATGGCTTTAGAGCATTTGCATCATTCCTCAGGGGTGGAGAGAAGTTCATCTCAATATCAACAGGAAATTACTTGGGCAACCAAGAGCATGTCTGAACCTTAGAGTTGGAAGGGAGGGGTTGGATTGCTTGTTTGCTTGCTTCTTCAGGAGACCAGACCAGAGAGACGGACCTAGACTGCAGTTTGTAAGCAATAAATGGATTTTAACTTTATTTCTCCCTTTGACTGATTTAGGTTTTCAGAGGTATTTTAACCTGGGATTTCCTCTCCCTGGACTTAACATCTGGTGGCAGTTGGCAGGGTGCCTCTGATCCCGATATCTGTCATAATGGGGGCAACCTTTGGAAGGGTTGCTTCTGTGGAAGGTGGGGAGGTGGTGCTGATGCTGGGGTTCTTGTTCACGAAGCCGAAGAATGAGCTTAGCAAACACCCAAGGTAGGAGAGCAATGTACAGGCTTTTATTTAGAGATAAAGTGAAAGGACAGAGCTCCCGGCTCACGCCAGGAGGGGACAAGAGAGTCCGGGGTGGTGCTCTTGTTTTGTCTAAGGGGTTTATAGGCAGTTAAGGATTTTTCGAGAACATGAAAAAAAAGGCTTAGGGGTGTGAACTTGTACCACCTGCCCTTCCTCTAGGTGGGCTGGGTTCTCTGCTTGCTAGGGCTGTTTACAGTGAAGTCATGGGTTATGCTGTGATACCCTTCCCTGTTTATGAAACAAACTGTCTTGCAAATGAGTTTCAGCTCCAGGCAAGTTCTCTATAGATTCACTGTGACCAAAGAAATTTACAACAAAGGTTTCTTGGGGTGAAAACTTTATTTCCAGGTGGCAGGTCAGTCACTAAAATTCCATTCACTCAGAGCGAGTCTATGTTATCACTGCTGCTTCGGATGCAGCAAGCCGGTCTCTACCTCTGGGCCTCTGCATAGCCATCCCACACAGCTGTCCTCTGGGCCTCTCTGCACAGCCGTCCTGCACAGACGTCTTCCGGACCTCTGTCCTCGGCGCTGCCACCACTCCAGCCTCCGCTCTGCTCTCCTACAGCCTTCCAGCCCCGCCACCCAGTCTCTGGCCGAGCGCTGGGCAGAACTCCTTATATTAACACAATAATGGCTTATTGATTAGAGGTATGGAAGCGGTACCATAACAACAGGCCAGTTACTTTTAAGTTCAGTGAGGATCCTGGCCATAGGAACCCCACTTTATCCACACAAACATTCTAGGCCCAGTTGATCCTGGCCTTTTGACTTTTAACTGACCTCATAGAAGATGTCTATATTCTTAGTCTGGTATCTTTATCCTGGAGAATTAGTGTGACCTTGACTTTGCATAATGCTTAACGGAGTTTCAAAAGGGACTTCTTTGCCCATTGTTATATTGCTCTGACTGTAAATATCCCGCCCTGCTTTTTCTGGAAGCCCTCACCCTACTCTGACTACACCACGATCCCTGTCTCATTCCCCCCTCTACAGATGGAAACCCTAGCTGCTGCTAGAGAAAGGGGGCAACGACTGCTCTGGCTGCTTCATGCTGAGAGGGGGCGCAGTAAGGGGTGAAGCTAGGTCACCATCAGTGGTTGGTAGGGAGGGCCTCAGAAGATGGGCATTTCCATCCTGGGTTCCATTTCCATCACCATTTGCAGTCTTATGGCTTCTAGGCAAGATAGAACAAATTGTGTTATTAGGTTAAGTATACAGGGGCCAAATAGTAGTATCAGGATAATGATGAGCCCGATGAGTAAAATGGATTTCCACCAAAAGGACATGGAAAACCAGTTTCCTATTGTAGTAGTCCATGGGATTTCTGTGTCTGACATGGCTTGGATTTGCCTTTGGAGAACCTGGACTCAAACACTGGTAGTTGAGAATTTTCTTTTGAAGAGTAGTTTCAGATCCTCTATAGGTTCACAGGCATACTTGGGTTTCCGAATTTTGGTGTTCTGTGTAATAGCTTTTTCTGTATCTCTGTTGTCTGGGAGGTCTTGGGAGGAGTTTTTCCAGGAGTTTACTCTGGAGTGATGAATCCAAGCCTCGATACCTGTGACTTTGACAGCTGTAGGAGAGGAGAGTATAACAGTGTGGGGCCCTTCCCAGACTGGATTGAGTTGGAGAATTAGAGGGAATTGACTTAATTAGGACTTTATCTCCTGGTTCAAAGAGGGCTTCCCCAGGACTTCTGTTCTGTCCTTTAGTTAGATTTTGAAGGAGTGTCTGGAATTTAGCCAGGTGTGTCACATATCGGATTATCTCTGTGACTTCTCTGTCCAGGATTAAATCATTCCTTAAGAAAGGTCTTCCACAGAGCATTTCAAAGGGGCTTAACGCCGAAATTTTGGGAGTATTTCTTATTCTTATTATGGCTAAAGGTAGTAAGTCAGGCCAGGGCAAGTGAGTTTCTTGTGACAGCTTTCTTAGGTGTCTTTTAATAATGTCATTAGTTTTTTCTACTTTATGTGAGATTGTGGCCTCCAGGCACAGTGTAAATTATACTGAATACCAAGGTCCTGGGACACTCCTTGGGTCACAGCTGCTTTAAATGCCGGGCCATTGTCACTTTGTAATCTTTGGGCATCCCAAATCGGGGAATAATTTCATGTAAGAGTATTTTCACTACTTCCTTTGCTTGTTCAGTTACAGGGGAAGGCCTCGACCCATCCTGTGAATGTATCTATCCACACAAGGAGATATTGGAATCTTTTTGCCTTTAGCATATGTGTAAATCTATTTGCCAGTCCTCTCCTGGGTATCTGCCTGTTCGCTGTAATCCAGGAGGGACAGCTTTTCTATTTAATGGGTTATTTCTTTGACAGATCTCACAAGTTTTAGTAATTTGCTCTATGGTCTTTAATAGACTACTTCCTGCAAAAATACTTTTGGCCATCTGATAGGTATTTTCTATACCTAAATGGAAAGTCTGGTGTAAAGTTTTAAGAACTTTCCATTCTGTACTCTGAGGCAAATAAATTTTCTCATCCTCTGTCTGAAGCCAACCAGAACGAAGGAGAGAACTGCCTTTGGAGAGGCCATCTTGTAGCTCTTTTTTACTATAGCTGGGGATAATATCAGCTGGCGCACCCGTCCATAAGAGAGGGGCTTGGATAGGTGCCTTATAAGTCTCTCGAGCTGCTTCTTTGGCTTTTGTATCAGCTCACCTGTTTCCTTCTGTCACTTCATCTATTCCTTTCTGGTGGCCTTTGCAGTGAATAACTGCTACCTCTTTAAGCTTATGTACTGCTTGTATTAGCTGGTTAATTTCATTATGGTATCTGATAGGGGAACTTTCAGAGTTTAAAAACTCTTTTTCTTTCCATATGGCTGCATGGGCATGCAGCACTAGGTATGCATACTGAGAGTCAGTATATATATAGACTCTCTTTCCTTTCCCTATTTCAAGGACTCTCGTGAGAGCTATTAATTCTGCCAGCTGGGCACTCGTGCCCGGTGGAAGTGGTTGGCACTCGATAGTATCCCACAGTGACAACTGCATAGCCAGCTTTCCTCTGGCCCTGCTCAATAAAGGAGCTGCCATCTGTGGAGAGGACAAGCTCTGGGTTCTTTTAGGGGCTGTCTTTTAGGTCTTCTCTGGCAGAATAGTTTAGGGCAAGGACTTGTTGGCAGTCATGCTCAGGTCCTTCACTCATGGATTCAGGTAGAAAGGTAGGTGGATTTAGGGTGGAGCATGTCCGCAGCTGGGTTACAGGGCCCTCAAGGAGTGACTGATATTTTAGTAGCCTGCTGTCTGACAACCACAGGTCCCCCCAGGTGTTCAATAAGCTGGTGATATTATGGGGTGCATGCACTATCAAGTCTCTTCCCAGGGTCAGTTTTGTGGCTTCAGGTACTAGCAGGGCTACTGCTGCCACAGATCTCAGACAGTGTGGCCAACCCTTAGTTATTGGGTCTAGTTCCTTGCTTAGATAGGCTATGGGCTGCTGCATTTCTCTTCGAGGTTGAGTTAGTACTCCCAGCACCACTCCTGGTCTCTCAGTAACAAAAAGGCTAAACCGGTTTCCAGTGGGTAAGCTTAAGCTGGGGGCCTGGAGTAGGGCTTTCCTCAAAGCCTCATAAGCTTTAATAGCATCAGGTTCCCACTGGAGTTTTATGGTGCCTTCCCTTTGGGCTTCTTTAAGGAGTTGGTAGAGGGGTCTGGCTAACTCTCCATATCTGGGGACCCAAATTCTGCAATACCCAGTAATGCCCAAGAATCCCCTCAGGTGCCTGATAGTAGAGGGCAATGGGTGGCAGAGAAAGGGCTGAATTCTCTCTTCCCCCAGGGCTCTAGTTCCCTGAGAGACGTTAAGGCCCAGATATTTTACTTGCTGCTGACAGATCTGTGCTTTTTGAAGAGAGACCTTATAGCCACAATCAGCTAGAAAGTTCAGTCATCTCTGAGTACTTTCCTGACACTCTGCCTCTGTGGTTATCAGGTTTTTTCACCTCTCTCCCTCCGGTCCTGCGCTCGGTCAGGACTACAGCTCTTTGTGTTACAAGCTCTTTCTGCGACCCTCCGAGCCAGCGGAGGGGAGGAAGGCAGGGAGAGAGGCTCGCCCCGATAGGCAGAGCAAGGGAGGTAAGCACCGGCTGTCCGCCCGTTCCCGCAGCCTCCGGCGCTCGGCGGCGCCGCCGCTTGCAGCCGCTCCAGCCTCTGCCACCGCCGCTGCCGCCGCTGGCCGCTGGCCGCTGGCCACTCGCCGCTGGCCGCTTCTTTTTCGCCGGAGACAATCAGACGCGACAGGAAGTTCACTCGAAGGGAGAACTCGTTTATTGGGGCTCAGGGCATGGGATATATAGGGTGAAGTCTCTCCCCGATCGGTCACCTATGCTAATAAGGCAACTTTCACTTTTCCGAATCAGGCTCAGAGTTGTGCACATACGCAGCTGTCTCTGACCGGAGTGGGCACAGCTAAACCTCAGGGGGCTTTCGGCGGCCACCCCTGCAGCGCGGCTGAGTTCTCAGTGGCCATCTTTGTGGCATGGCTGAGATTCAAAGGCAGTTCTCAGCGGCCACCCTCGTGGCGAGGCTGAGATGCAAAGGCAGTTCCCAGCGGCCACCCTCGTGGCGAGGCTGGATGCAAAGGCAGTTCCCCACATGTGGTGGTGCAGAAAAGTTTATCATCCACATATTGGATGATTTCTGCCTTTCTTGAATCAAAGGAGGCCAGGTCCTTGACTAAGACCTGCCCAAATAGATGCAGACTATCTCTGAATCCCTTGGCCAAAACTGTCCAGGTTAATTGAGCTGAGGGATTTACAGGAACCTCAAAAGCAAAGAGAAACTGGGATTCAGGTGCAAGCGGGATAAAAAAGAAAGCCTCCTTCAGGTCTAGCAGAGTAAACCACGCTGCTCCCTCAGGAATCCTGGATAACAGGGTATAAGGATTAGGTACTACAGGATGTAGGGGCACGACTGCCTCATTAATGGTTCGTAGATCTTGTACAAAGCGCCAGCTTCCATCTGGCTTTTGTACTCCTAATATGGGAGTGTTGCGAGGACTGTTACAGGCTATCAAGAGGCCTTGAGTTTTTAGGTTATTGATAACTGGTTTCAAGCCTTCACGAGCTTCTGGTTTTAAGGGATACTGCCTCTTATGAGGAAAGTGATTAGGGTCTTTAAGATGAATCTGTACTGGTTGGCTGATTTTGCTCTTCCAATGGTTTCATTAATTGCCCAGACCTCAGGATTAATGTCTACTTCCACTAAGGGAGGACATCGCTCATCTCCTTCTATGTTCATATGTACAGAGGCTTGTACTTTAGAAAGTACATCATGGCCTAGAAGCGGCGTCGGACTTTCTGGGACCACTAGGAAGGCACGGGAGAACAGCACTGAGTCCCACTCACAACTTAAAGGCTGAGTAAATATTTGGTCATGGGCTTCCCAGATACGCCTCTAACAGTAGTTGACTGGGAGGAGGGGGGGCCAGGATTATGGAGGAGGACCGAATAGGCAGCTCCTGTATTGAGCAAAAAATTGACGGTGTGGCCTCTTACAGAGAGAATCACTAGGGGCTCCTGTGGAGTTATGATGGTGACAGGAGTCTGGATGGGCAGCCCCGGATCCCTTCAGTCCTGACCACATTGTTGCAAGTCCGACCCCGGTTGCCTACGCCTCTGAGGGCAGTCTCGCTTCCAGTGGTCTCCTTGACAGAGCGGGCAGGACGTTGGCATTTGGAGAGCCTACCCCTACGGCACTCTCACTTAAAATGCCCCTCTCTGCCACAGAGGAAACAAGCTGCCTGAGGCCTAGTCCCTTGGGCTAGTCTGCCTTTCTCCAACCTTGGAGGCCCAAAGTTGACTCTCTGCAAGGCCATTGTTAATGCCTCTGCCTTTCGGTTATCTCTCCTGTCCTGGTCCCTCTTTTCCTCCTCATCTCTATTATAGAAAACTGATGCGGCGACCTTCAGGAGGCTTTCCAGATTTTGCTGTGGGACAAATGCCAATTTTTGTAACTTCCTCCTGATATCTGGGGCCAATTGGGTGATGAATTTATCCTTGAGAATGATTTGGCCTTCCGGGGACTCTGGGGACATATAAGTATGCTTCACCAATGCCTCCCTGAGCCACTCCAGAGAGGCTGAGGGGCTTTCTTTTTCTTCCTGGATCATGGCTGATAATTTAGAGTAATTTATAGGTTTTACTCGGGCTCTCTTCAGCCCTTCTAAAATACAAGTTATAAAGTGGTTCCTGTACCAGTTATCAGCATGTTCTGTATCTTGGCCCCACTCTGGGTCAGTGAATGGCACTGCCTGACAGCCTGTGGGGACCCGGGTTAGTTCCTCTGGAGATTTGTCACTTGCATTTATAGTGTACCATTCGTCTCCAAACTCTAAGGCTCTTCTGATTACTTTTTCTTTCTCCCCACTGGTAAGGGTTTGGTTCAGTATAAGCATAACATCCTTCCAGGCCAGCCCAAAAGTTAAAGTAAGCCCGTGGAAGGCTTCTATGTACTTGTCTGGGTCATCTGAAAATTTACTCATGTCCTGTTTAATTTGCCTCAGGTCTTGGAGGGAGAAGGGGACATGGACCCGAGCTGGTCCCCACTCTCCATTGGCTACTTCCTGTCAATAAGGATGGATATAACGGTCTTTTCTTTATCCCCTGGGAAGCCTTGTGGGGTGATTTGGCCAATGATGCTTTGGGTGGTAGTTCTCCTGTGGTTTGATTTTTAGAGTTCTCGGCAAGTGGACTTAGATCTGGATAAGGAGGGCATAGCAGAGCCAATGGGGAGGAATTAGGGTTTGGAGTAGGGTCTGGAATTAATCCACTTTTTTGGCATAGTCCTTTACTTTCCCTAAGGGCAAAAAAGGCCCATACATATGGGACTTCTGACCATTTCCCTTTCTTGTGGCAAAACAAA
>JAQQAC010007890.1:41316003-41388046 GCA_029783875.1 Phataginus tricuspis | reverse complement strand
GCAAAACAAATCTAGCTGCATGATCTTATTATACAGTATACTTCCCTTGCGGTGGTGAGCATCGGTTCCGTGACACTGATGAAGTTAGGAGAGAGTTAGGAGCGCCCTCTGCCTCACTCAGCGGCCAGGGCGGCCTGGAGAAGCAGGCTGGGAGTCAGAGACAGAAAGAGAGACACTCCTCATGGATACCCATTTGGGCTGTCGGGGTCTGATTCCAGACACGCGGGCCTTTGAGCAGCCGCTGAAGTGTAGCCTCAGCCTAGACCCTCGCAGTTGCCCACGGCTTTCCTCAGTCCCTCGCATCCAAGGAGATGCCTTTGAAAGGGAATCCTGGCCTCCACTCAGGTGACAGGCAGATGGGGGATCCACTGAGGGAGACACAGGGGAACCTGTCGCTTGAGACTTTGAGATCGGCAGCCAGGCTAGTCCCATTTAAGTGGATGACAAGGGCCAGATATTGTGTGCCATAGACGGCTTCCTTCTATAAGGATAGTGAAAGAAAAGGCAGGCTTGGATGCCGATACTCACCTCTGATGTTATCCCGGACGAGCCCCCAAAGATGATGCCGGAGAATGAGCATAGCAATGAGTTAGCAAACACCCAAGTTAGGAGAGCAAGGTACAGGCTTTTATTTAGAAATAAAGTGAAAGGACAGAGCTCCTGGCTCATGCCAGGAGGGGACAAAAGGTCAGGGGTCATCTGCAACTCTCTCATAGGTGTGGTGCATTGTCTAGGGGATTTAGAGGCAGTTAAGGATTTTTCAAGAACATGAGAAAAAAGGCTTAGGGGTGTGGACTTGTACCACCTGCCCTTCCTCAAGGTGGGCTGGGTTGTTCTCTGCTTGCTAGGGCTGTTTACAGTGAAGTCACGGGTTATGCTGGGATACCCTTCCCTATTTGTGAAACACACAAACATTCTAGGCCCAGTTGCTCCTGGCCTTTTGACCTGTAACTGACCTCATAGAAGATGTCTATATTCTTAGTCTGGTATCTTTATCCTAGAGAATTAGTGTGACCTTGACTTGGCATAATGCTTAACACAGAGTTTCAAAAGGGACTTCTTTGCCCACTGTTATATTGCTCTGACTGTAAATATCCCACCCTGCTGTTTCTGGAAGCCCTCACCCTACTCTGACTACACCCACGGTCCCTGTCTCAGTGCCCCAGTGGATGCAGCGGCAGAAAGTGCTGCGTCTCCTGTTATTATCCCCCCAGTTGTGGGGTTTCCAAGTTGGGAACCCCTAGTGGGGAATTGGTCTAGGGTAAAGTACCTCTTAGAGGGGTGGGGCCTACCCCAGAACTGGGGAAGGGTGGAAACACTGGAAGCTGCAGAATTAGCCCTTTGTGAGTTGGAAGACTACTTGGGGACCTTAGGGAGCCATGTACCTGCTGGCATTGTAGGGTCTCTTTTCATCAAGATAGTGTAAAATGTTATACAGGAGAAAGGATTATCGAAGGCCTTAGGCGGGAGAGGGACACACTTCACCATCCCTTGGAGGGACTGAGCAGTAACCTATGGGATGCTGTTAAAGAGAGAAAGTTACTGAAAAGAAAGATCAAGCTCCTCCAAGATCCCTTAGCAGCGGTGAGGGGAGGGAGGACAGGGAAAACCACGTTGCAGGAGGCCATGGGGGAGGGGGAGGAAAGAGGAGCATCTTCAGCCACACAACTGGTGGAGGAGGAACCGTTGGTGGAAAAGCCCGAGGGAGAAGAGGAGGAGGCGGACCTGTTGGCGGATCTGCTACCCAGGCCACTGCCGGAGGTACCATCTTCTGTTTTAAAGGCCCACCCAGCTGTAATTAAGAAAATAAAAACAAAACAACTGTGGACTCCTCAGGGGGAGGCGCAGCCCCCTCCCCAGGTTGTAGAACACTACATGCTTCGTCCCTATACCCAGGATGAGCTGGTGGACATGAGTAACCGGTATAGACAGAGGCCATCAGAGTCTCTGCCTACATGGCTTTTACGGCTCTGGGATATGGGGGTGGAAAACATTGTTGTGTCATGTACTGAGATGAGTAGAATGGCTTCCTTGATGACTCACCCTTCACTCCAGCAGCGGTTGCAAAATGCCCGTCACAGCTCAGGGAATCAGACACTCCTGGAATGACTGACAGCTGCCATCAGGATAGTTTGGCCTAATCAGAGTGATTTACCATATTTTCCAGTAGTTGGAAAACCGTATGCAGAGCTCCAACAGGTACTGCGGGAATTGGGTATGAAAAACATCACTATAATATGGACCCCAAGGGCCCTGAAGAGGAGACGTTCACTGTAGGAATGAGAAATCTGGTGCTGCATACAGCTCCCACATCTCTGGGTACCTAGTGAACACTCTTGCCCCCCACAAAGGGCCACCCGTAAGTGAAGCTACTCATAATTTAGCAGATCTGGGGGAAGTTGAAACAATAAGGGCACAGAGGGAAGTAAGGGCCAGGACTGTAGAAGTGCAAAAGGCCCCGTGAGGGTCTCGAGGACACAGATGTGGGTTGATTTGATAAAGGCCGGAGTAGTGAAGAAAAAGATGGGCAGCCCAATAGAATATCGTTAGAACTGTGGAACCAATTAAAGCCAGAGCAGCAGTTCCAGCTGCTGAGGTCCAGGACACAGAAACCAGAGTCAAGGCCTCATGCCCAGCCTGTGGCCCTGCAATACTTCATGGGAGACAGTACTCAGGATTAGCCTGAGTCCTCACCCTGACAGGAGGATGATTGGACATCGTGGTTTGACTGAGAGGGGTGTCAAAGCCCCCACCTTGGGGGACATGGTTGGGGGAATTAGCAATTCATTGGTCTCCTGTGAATGTAGAATGTGTCCTGGCGCTGGTGGACACAGGAGCTGAGTGTTCTCTGATTCATGCAACCCTGAGCATTTTCCCAGGACCCCTGTTGTGATAGATGACTATGGGGATAAGGCAATTAGAGTGAAGAAAGCCCAAATCTCATTGGGGATAGGGCATTTACCCCAAAGGAGTATACCGTGTACATTTCTCCCATCCCTGCATATATTTTGTGGGTAGATATCTTTTCAGGGCCTGTCACAGACCATTGCAGGTGAGTTCAGACTGAGGGTACATGTGGTAAAGGCACTTCTGAGGAGATGTGCTAAGCACCCATCGGTAGCTCTGCCTGTACCTCGGTGGGTAACAAATATTAAGCAGTATAAATTGCCTGGGGGGCACAAAGAAATTGGAGAACCTCTACAAGAGTTGGAGAGGGTGGGCATCATAAAGCCCACTCATAGTCCTTTTAATTCCCCAGTGTGGCCAGTGAGAAAGCCAGATGGCTCCTGGCATATGACTGTAGACCACAGGGAATTGAATAAAGTCACACCCCCTTTGCATGCTGCTGTCCCCTCTGTAGCAGACATTCTGGACACCCTCAGCCATGAACTGGGAATGTATCATTTTGTAGTAGGCACTGGTAATGTTTTCTTCTGTATTGACATAGCAAAGCCAGGAACAGTTTGCCTTCACGTGGGAAGGCTGGCAGTGGACATTCACTGTCCTTCCACAGGGATATCTCCACAGTCCCACCATCTGTAATGGACTTGTACCCAGGACTTGGCCACATGGAGAAAACCACTAACAGTGCGGTTGTATCACTACATTGATGATATGCTCACATCTGATTCTTTCAGATTTAGAAGGGGCAATTCCGAGCCTGTTGCAACATCTACAGGAAAAAAGATGGGCTGTGAACAGCACCAAGGTTTAGGGACTCAGTTTGTTGTCTGTGAAATTCTTGGGGGTTGTCTGGTCGGGTAAAACAGAAGTTGTTCCTGAAGCAGTTATAGACAAGTTCCAGGCTTTCCCCACCCTTACAACTGTGGCAGTATCACAGGAGTTTTGGGTCTTTTGGACTACTGAAGAGTGTTTAGCCCGCACTGGGCACAAATTTGAAGCCCTTATACTGGTTGGTATGAAAGGGCATCAGGTGGGACAGGGATGAGACATGTGCAGCAGCTTTTACTGCTGCCAAGCTGGCAGGCAAGCCCGTACAGGCTTGAATGTAATGGACTCATCAAGGCCCTGTGAACTAGATGTTCCTGTAACCGAAGATGATTATGGATGGGGTCTTTGGCAGTGGCTTGAACGGACATGCCAACCTATTGGATTCTGGTCACAACTACGGAAAGGAGCAGAGGTCTGGTACACCTTGATAGAGAAGGAACTGGCTGGTGTGTACCACGCCTTGCTGGCTATAGATCCCAATGCTGGAACAGCTCTGACCAAGGGAATAACCACCTATCCCATTTTGGGGTCAGTGCGAGACTGGACCCAAAGGCCATCAAATGGGGTGCATAACTACAGGAGCACAGCACCCTCTCTACTAGCCCCTTAAGTGGAGAACTCCAACGTTTATTGAGGTCAGTGACCTATACCAGTGGAAAGCAGGAAGAATTTGCTTTTCAGCCATTGTTAGCTGAGACTTCTCATCAGGGGGGAAAAGCCCCATACCTGAAGATGCTTGGTACACAGTCATGAGCAACCCCCAAAGTGGAGGGCTGTGGCTTTCAGTCCTAAGACTGAGACAATATGGATGGAAGAAGAGGGGGGGACAGTAGCCAGTGGACTGAGTTGCAGGCTGTATGGCTCGTGATCACCCAGGTGCCTTCCCCCATAGTTGTCTGCACTGACAGCTGGGCCGTCTGTCAGGGCTTGACCCTGTTGCTACCGACATCGTATCATGCCAATTGGATGGTTGGTCACCGGCCCCTTTGGGCCTCTGGTCAGACTAAGACTGTTACTGTAGATCATGTGACTGGCCATTAGCCTTTGGCATCCCCAGGGAATGATGAAGCAGACACATTGGCCCAGGTGTGCTGGCTAGAAGGAAAACCTGCCTCCGATGTGGTCCAATGGCTACACCAGTGTTTGTTGCTCACAGGGCAAAAGAAAATATGGGCTGTAGTCCACAGGTGGGGCTTGCCATTGACCTCTGAAGAAGTCAGCAATGCCCGTAAGGAGTGCCTTGTGTGCTCTAAGATGGACTTACACCAAGTCTCACAGCAACAAGAGACAAGAGTAAAGGGAGCCAATACCCTTGTCAGGTGGCAAATAGAGCATAGCAGAAGGATACCGATATGCCATGACTTGTGTGGAAAGAGCTACTGGACTATTGGTTGCTTTTCCTGCCCATCGTGCAGATCAGCAAACCACCAAGAGGGGCCTGGTGCATCTCTTTGCAGCCTATGGCCGGCTGCAGGTGACTGAGAGCGATCAAGGCACCCACTTACTGGACGTGTGTTACAAGAATGGGTGCAGCAATTAGGAATAAAGTAGAAATTTCATGTACTGTATAATCCTACCAGGGCAGGCATGATAGAGAGGTGCAACACTTTGTTGAAATATGGCCTGAAGTCGGAACACAATAGTCTATGGGGTTGGTCAGTTTGCCTATGGATACTGCTGCAGCGTTTGAATGAGCAGCCCCATAAAGGAGTTTTGAGCCCTGTGGATATGCTCTCACATCTTGCTGCCTCTCCTATACAATTGTACATCCAAACCAAAGAAGAGCTATTGAGGCCAGGATATGGCCAGAAGAGCAATATCCTGCTGCCAGCCCCACTGCATTAATCCTTGGAGGCACTGTTGAATGGACCTGGCCCTGAACATTTTGACACATGGCCAGTGATGGGTCACCCTTCTGACACCTTGCGGGAAAGGCCTAGAAGCTGGCTTTCTGTGTATTCCTGGAATAACAGCTAAATGGCCCCCAAAGATCATGGTAATGTACCCAAAATGTCCAGGAGGTAAGAGTGTCCTGCAGAGAAGTTTTGTTTTATCTTTATGGCCAGTGCATGTACCTCCTGTAGCCCTATATATCGACCCATCTGTAACTCCTACAGGGAGCGGGGTGAAAGTCTGTTATACTAGACCAGGACGGGATCCCATTCCTGCCACTGTTTTATCACAAGACCACTCTCTTGCATGTATCCTACCTGATGGACAAGATTTGCCTATGTTTTTGTCATTAAAACATGTATCTTATCGCCCTTAAGGTTATTTTCTCCTTCAGTCCTTGTGGCTGCAGCTGCCATGTGATGATTGTTCTGAACCCTCAGCTACTGCCTGCCTATGGAATGGACGAGGTATGGACTTAATCTGCAAAAGGCTTTGAACCTAGCTGAATCCTCCGGCTAGAGGATTGTCATAATTTTGTTGCTGTTGCTATTGTTATGTCATTAGTCTGGTCACAATGCTCCAGTTTTCTCACCCAGGGACCACTGCAGAAGAAGGGGAAGGAGAAGATTGTATAGTGAGATTTCTGGAGGGGTGGCCTTTGGGTAAAATTGTAACATTTCCAGATTATCCTGGCTTTAGTGCATTTGCATATCCTCAGGGGTGAAGATAAATTCATCTCCATGTCAGTGGGTATTACCTGGCCAACCTAGGGCGTGTCTGAACCTGAGAGTTTCAAGGGAGGGGCTAGTTTGCTTGCTTGCCTTGCTTCCTTCCGGACGAGGGGAGAGAGAAGGTGCTGGACTGCAATAATATCTGCAATAAACAGATTTTAAACTTTATTTCCCCTTTTGACTGATTTCAGTTTTTAGAGGCATTTTGCCCCGGGATTTCCTCTCCCTGGACTTACAGATGGCTATAGCAAAAAGCCCAAAGATAGTTTTTTTGTGTAGAAAAATCATTTTTACAGGTTAATTATTTGAACTTAGAGCACGAATTTGGGTAGGTAAAAAACAAAGTTTAGAGAAAACTGTTATTTTTCAGGTATTACATTAAGATGTGAATGTAAATTATGGATATATAAAAACAATATAGTTGTAGTCTTATTTTAGAGTGACATTTTAAATACAACATAAACATAATGGGGGGAATCTAGTAATCACAATGTTGCTCATGTAATTGTATGTTAATGATACCAAAGGAAAAAAAATAATTTAAAAAAATACTTAAAAAAAATCAACATAAACTTGATCTGTGTGATTCCATTAAAAAACAAAAAAATTTTAATTAAAAAACTGATAAAACAACATTAACTGATGATAAGCTTTGAGGTGAAGCACTTTTGTTCAAAAGAATGTACATCTTGGCAAAGGCACAATGATATATTAAAAGTTCCATTTGAATCCTGAATTCTCTTTCTTGCAGTGTTTTTTGTTTGATTTTTAAGCAATCTGAGTAAACTTTTATGTGCATGTGCTTAGATATATGCAAATAAACCATAGAGCAATATAATGATAAATTCAAAGCCTTTAGTTTCAGCTCTAAGGTATATTTACTTTAGCAGCATAAATAAGACAATACCTATTAAATTGAATTTACTACATTAACAAACAGTAACAACTCCCTAACAAATAAACAGACTAAACATAGCCATTATTTTGTGTGCACATTTCTGTTTCCCTGTAGCTTACAGTACTTGGTAGAGTAAGAGCTGTTTGTAGTAAAAACAGCCCTTAAAAAAGTCAGGTAATTGTGCTGCCTCACAGGCTTAAGGAAACTGGGAGTCAATCCAAGACCTGCCTGGTCCTCTAGGCCCACATGTACATATTACATAACCCTTTTATAAATTCAAAGTGGTAAAAACAACCATACCTATTTGTATTCTCCAAAGTCATCTATGTGTTCACCAACCTCTTAATCTAGTATAAAAGCTGTGTAAAAATAAGAGACTTTCATAGATCAAAGTGTTTTTAGTGTTTTATATTTTGTATCCTCCAATTTAGAAATTGTCCAGGTTTACAAAGATTAGGCATTAACTCACTCACTTATACATTCACCTAAATTCTTAAGTTATCTATAAACTATGAATTAGTATTTAAGCTTACACATTGCGTTCTTTTGATTTATAACATAAAAATTAACTCCATTGTAAAAATGAAATCATTATGATTTAATTAAGTTCAGTGCATAATTTATAATTGTAAAATTTTAAATAAAGTGATGTTTACTTATCTGAAAACCTGGTGGAATAAATTTTGTAAATTCAAATTAATTAGTTTTTTTTAAGAAAATAAACTCTAAGCTATAGTCAATAATTCTGTACCATCTTTCCACATTGATAGTAAAGAAAAAAATGAAAAGAAACTCTAGACTTGTGGACTATAATAATGTGCTAACACTTTTTACATTATGAAAATAATAAAAAAAGATATAAAGCCATTTTTCTAAAGCAAATTATTAAGCCAACATATTTGTCCAAAAAGTTATTTTGATAGAAATGTTTTTTCCTATAAAACTTCATATCATGGACTTGCACGATGGCGGCATGAGAGGTGAGACGGAGAGCTCTGCCAAAAACCACAAATCGTACAAAAATATAGTTAATTATTACAACTAACCTTCAAACAGCAACAAGAAAGAAGGCTGAACCAGACTGCAAACAGACCTCACGAACAGAGCAGACCTCACGAAACAGGGTAACTAGGAAAGCCTTAATCCGGTGGGACCCAAGCCCTTCCCCCAGCCCAGCTCACCGGCAGGAGGAAGAGAAATGGAGCGGAGGAGAGGAGGGAAGACTGGGACTGCTGAACACTTAGCCCTGGAGATCTGCTTTGGGAGCAGTATCCTATAGTGGGTGGTGCTCTTGATATTGGGGAGCTCAGAAAGGCAGAGTACTTGAGAAATTGACATTCCGGCCATTTGTGGAGGAGGGGATCCACACCCTGCCACTCTGTCTCAGAGGAAAGACAGGCAGTCTGAGAGGCTTCCTAGCAGCCAGAGGGCTGCTAAAGGGGCGGGGTTTGCACAGAGCTTGCTGTGCGGGAGAAGGGAGAGCTGGACAAGGTTGCCTGGGCACGCTCTGCCAAGCTGGTTGGGAACTTTGGGGAGCTTCACGTGCTCCATCCCCCTGACTTGCCTACTCAGCTCTGAGGCCCCCCACTGTGACACACAGCCTGCCAAACCTTCCTACTGGCCTGCAGGCACCTGCTTGGTTTCAAACCGGCAGTCACTGCCCACTCCTCAGGCCAGCCAGAGGCAGGCCCCGCCTACAACAGCTAGAGACGCAAAGCACAGAGGTTCACACATTTCTGCTTGGCCCACTGGCTCTGACACTGGAGACAGGCACCACAGACAGGAATCAGGAAACAGATCTTTCCTCCCCCCAGGCACCAGCTCCGCTCTGCTACAACCACCAACCTCACTCTAGGGGATGAGCAGCTCCAGAGACTGGAGTTTCTGTGCCCTAGTGGGTACTCCACAGAAATACTAAATGTCAAAAACACATGGTTTAGACCAAAATCTCATAAAACCTAAAAAGAGGGCCAAATGAAACAGAACTCACCAATCTTCCTGAAAGAGAGTTCAAAATAAAAATTATAAACATGCTTATGGAGGTACAGAAAAATATTCAAGAACTCAGGAAGGAATTTAAGTTGTGGATTCAATCATTAAGAAATTCCATATTTGAAATGCAACATACAATGGAGGGATTTAAAAGCAGATTAGATGTAGTAGAAGAGATAGTAAATGGAATAGAAATTAGAGAAGAGGAATAAAAAGAAGCTGAGGCACAGAGAGAAAAATGAATCTCTAAGAATGAAAGAATATTGAGGAACTGTGTGACCAATCCATACAGAACAATATTTGCCTAATAGGGGTACCAGAAGAAGAAGAGAGAGAAAAAGGGATAGAAAGTGTCATTGGTGAAGTAATTGATGATAACTTCCCCCATCTGGGGAGGGAGATTGTCTCTCAAGCCATGGAGGGACACAGATCTCCGAACACAAGGGACCCAAGGAAGACAACATCAAGACATATAATAATTGAAATGGCAAATATCAAGGATAAAGACAGACTTTTAAAAGCAGCTAGAGAGATAGAAAAGATCACATACAAAGGAAAACCCATCAGGCTATTATCAGACTTCTCAACAGAAACCTTACAGGCCAGAAGGGAGTGGCATGATATATTTAATGCAATGAAGCAGAAGGGCCTAGAACCAAGAATACTCTGCCTGTCAAGGTTATCATTTAAATTTGAAGGAGGGATTAAACAATTTACAGATAACAAAAAGCTGAGAGAATTTACCTGCCAGAAACCACCTCTACAGTGCATTTTGGAGGGACTCCTACAGATGGAAGTATTCCTAAGGCTAAAAAGATGTAACCCAAGGGAAGACAAAGAGTACAGAATATGATTCATAACATACAAAGAAAGGAGAAGGAAGAAAAAGGAGAAAAAAAAAAAGCACCTTCGGGTTGTGTTTGTAATAGTATACGAAGTAAGTTAAATTAGACTGTTATATGGTAAGGGAATGGGCCTCAACCTTTGGTAACCACGAATCTAAAACCCGCAATGGCAGTAGGTATGTACCTATCGAAAAATGGTCTGAATGCACCAATCAAAAGACATAGAGTCACTGAATGGATAAAAAAACAAGACTAATCAATATGCTGCCTACAAGAGACTCACTTCAAACCCAAGGAAATACGCAGACTAAAAGTAAAGGGATGGAAAAAGATATTTCATGCAACTAATAGGGAGAAACAAGCAGGCGTTGCAGTACTTGTATCAGACAAAATAGACTTCAAAACAAAGAAAGTAGAAAGAGATAAAGAAGCACATTATATAATAATAAAATGGTCAGTCCAACAAGAGGAAATAACCATTATAAATATATATGCACCCAACACAGGATCACCTACATATGTGAAACAAATATTAGCAGAATTAAAGGGGGAAATAGAATGCAAAGCATTCATTTTAGGAGACTTCAACACACCACTCACTCCAAAGGACAGATCAACCAGACAGAAAATAAGTAAAGAGACAGAGGCACTGAACAATATAGTAGAACAGATGGACCTAATGGACATCTACAGAACACTCCATCCAAAAGAAACAGGATACACATTCTTCTCAAGTGCACATGGGACATTTTAATGAATAGATCATATACTCGGACACAAAAAGAGCCTCAGTACATTCAAAAAGATTGAAATGGTACCAACCAGCTTCTCAGATCACAAAAGTATGAAATTAGAAATAAATTACTCAAAGAAAATGAAAAAGCCCACAAACACATGGAGCCTTAATAACATGCTCCTAAATAATCAATGGATGAATGACCAAATAAAAACAGAGACCAAGCAATATATGGAGACAAATGACAAAAACAATTCAACATCACAAAATCTGTGGGATGCAGTGAAGGCCGTGCTATAAGGGAAATATACTGCAATACAGACCTACCTCAGAAAAGAAGAACAATCCCAAATGAACAGTGTAAACTCACAATTAATGAAACTAGAAAAGGAAGAACAAATGAGGCCCAAAGGCAGTAGAAGGAGGGACATAATAAAGATTAAAGCATAAATAAATATAATTGAGAAGAATAAAATAATAGAAAGAATCAATGAAAGTAGGAGCTGGTTCTTCAAGAACATAAACAAAGTTGATAACCCCCCAGCTGGAATTCTCAAGAAAAAAAGAGAGTCTACATACATAAAAAGAATCAGAAATGAGAAAGGAAAAATCACTATGGATACCAGAGAAATACAAAGAATTATGAGAGAATACTATGAAAAATTATATGGCAACAAACTGGATAACCTAGAGGAAATGGACAACTTTCAAGAAAAACACAACCTTCCAAGGCAGACCCAGGAAAAAACAGAAAATCTGAATAGACCAATTATCAGCAGAGAAATTGAATTGGTAATCAAAAAAATACCTAAGAACAAAATGCCTGGACAAGATGGTTTCACTCTGAATTTAATCAAACATTTAGTGAAGACCAAATACCCAACCTCCTTAAAGTTTTTCAAAAAGTAGAAGAGGAAGGAATACTCCCAAAGTTATTCTATGAGGCCAACATCACTCTAATACCAAAACCAGGCAAAGGCACCACAAAAAAGAAAATTACAAACCAATATCCCTGATGAACATAGATGCAAAAATACTCAACAAAATATAAGCAAACTGAATTCAAAAATACATCAAAAATATCATCCATCATGATCAAGTAGGATTCATCCCAGGGATGCAAGGATGGTACAACATTCGAAAATCCATCAAACTCATCCACTACATCAACAAAAAGAAGGACAAAATGCACACGATCATCTCCATAGATGCTGAAAAAGCATTTGACAAAATTCAACATTCATTCTTGATAAAAACTCTCAACAAAATGGGTATAGAGGGCAAGTACCTCAAAATAATAAAGGCCATATATGACAAATCCACAGCCAACATTATACTTAACAGCGAGAAGCTGAAAGGTTTTCCTTTAAGATTGGGAACAAGACAAGGATGCCCACTCTCCCCACTTTTATTCAACATAGTTCTGGAGGTCCTAGCCATGGCAATCAGACAACACAAAGAAATAAAAGGCATCCAGATTAGCAAGGAAGAATTCAAACTGTCCCTGTTTGCAGATGACATGATATTGTACATAAAAAACCCTAAAAAATCCATCCCAAAACTACTAGATCTAATATCTGAATTCAGCAAATTTGCAGGATTCAAAATTAATACACAGAAATCTGTTGCTTTCCTGTACACTAATGATGAACTAGCAGCAAGAGAAATCAGGAAAACAATTCCATTCACAATCGCATCCAAACGAATAAAATACCTAGGAATAACCTAACCATGGAAGTGAAAGACCTATACCCTGAAAACTACAAGACACTCCTAAGAGAAATTAGAGGACACTAATAAATGGAAATTCATCCCATGCTCTTGGCTTGGAAGAATTAATATTGTCAAAATGGCCATCCTGCCTAAAGCAATCTACAGATTCAATGCAATCCCTATCAAAATACCTACAGCATTCTTCAATGAACTAGAGCAAATAGTTCTAAAATTCATATGGAACCACAAAAGACCCCGAATAGCCAAAGCAATCCTGAGAAGGAAGAATACAGCATGGGGAATTATGCTGCCTGACTTCAAGCTCTACTCCAAAGCCACAGTAATCAAGGCAATTTGGTACTGGCACAAGAACAGACGCATAGACTAGTGGAACAGACTAGAGAGCCCAGATATAAACCCAAGCATATATGGTCAATTAATATATGATAAAGGAGCCATGGATATACAGTGGAGAAATGACAGCCTCTTCAACAACTGGTGTTGGCAAAACTGGACAGCTACATGTAAGAGAATGAAACTGGATTACTGCCTAACCCCATACACAAAAGTAAACTCAAAATGGATCAAAGACATGAATGTAAGTCATGAAACCGTAAAACTCTTAGAAATAAACATAGGCAAAAATCTCCAGGACATAAACATGAGCAACTTCTTCATGAACGTTTCTCCCCAGGCACGGGAAACAAACACAAACATGAATAAGTGGGACTACATCAAACTAAAAAGCCTCTGTACAGCAAAGTTTACCATCAGTAGAACAAAAAGACATCCTACAGTATGGGAGAATATATTCATAAATGACATATCTGATAAGGGGTTGATATCCAAATTATATAAAGAGCTTATGCGCCTCAACAAACAAAAAGCAAATAAGCCAATTAAAAAATGGACAGAGGAGCTGAACAGACACTTCTCCAAAGAAGAAATTCAGATGGCCAACAGGCACATGAAAAGATGCTCCACATCCCTAATCATCAGAGAAATGCAAATTAAAACCACAATGAGATATCAGCTCACACCAGTTAGGATGGCCACCATCCAAAAGACAAACAACAACAAATGTTGGTGAGGATGTGGAGAAAGGGGAACCCTCCTACACTGCTGATGGGAATGTAAAATAGTATAACCATTGTGGAAAGCAGTATGGAGGTTCCTCAAAAAACTCAAAATAGAAATACCGTTTGACCCAAGAATTCCACTCCTAGGGATTTACCGTAAGAATGCAGCAGCCCAGTTTGAAAAAGACATATGCACCCCTACGTTTATCGCAGCACTATTTACAATAGCCAAGAAATGGAAGCAACCTAAGTGTCTATCAGTAGATGAATGGATAAAGAAGAAGTGGTATATGTACACAATGGAATATTATTCAGCCCTAAGAAGAAAACAAATCCTACCATTTGCAACAACATTGATGGAGCTAGAGGGTATATGGTCAGCGAAATAAGCCAGGTGGAGAAAGACAAGTTTCAAATGATTTCACTCATCTGTGGAGTAATAAAAAGAAAGAAAAAACTGAAGGAACAAAACAGCAGTAGACTCACAGAACCCAAGAATGGAGTAACAGTTACCAAAGGGAAAGGGACTGAGGAATAGGGGTAGGAAGGGAGGGATAAGGGGGAAAAAGGGTTATTACAATTAGCACACATAATGTAGCGGGGTCGGGCGTGGTGGTGGGATACTGTGAAGGCAGTATAAACACAGAGCAGACAAGTAGTGATTCTATAACATCTTACTACACTGACGGACAGTGACTGCAACAGGGTATGTTGTGGGGACTTGATAAAAGAGGGAGTCTAGTAACCATAATGTTGCTCATGTAATTGTATATTAGTAATAACAAAAAAAAAATAGTGCCTTTTGAACTGGAGCTCAACAAAAGAAAAGGCAATAAATATTTATGTCTATTTAAAAGTTATAAAATGTAGACTTAACACTTAAGCTACTTGATATAAAAATTGAAAGAAAAAGAATAAAAATACTCTCATAAAAAAAAACTACATATCATGAATTAAATTTTTTAAGTTATTATCTTGTAACCTGTTACCTAAAGCTGCTAAATAACTAAATTCAATTTAATTTTCTTTTTTTTGCTGAGTTATAGTTTAAAGAGGCAGCACATTTAAAACATTAGAATTTTTTGACTCGTGTCCCTTACTTTAATTTAATGTGGTTGTTAGTCTTTATAGAAGCTATTTTAAATTTAAGGTTTTACATCATAATTTATTAATTTCGTGCCAAGGTAGACAGTTTGCTCAAAGTTATTTGTATTTGTAAACAGAAAATATTCTGTCACTGTGCAAGTTCAGAGGTAATTGTGAACCTGGAACAAAATTTACTGTAGGTAAAAACAGCCACAGATTTATGGTGATCAGTTAAAGAAACAAATGTAATTCCCATCAGATCCCTCAGGGAACACCGTGCTGAGAATATGAGTAAATTCTCTGATACCCATGTAAGGTTGGTAGGAACTTCTAGTTTCCAGTACAATTATCCCTCTCATGAGCACATTAAGGTTTAGAAACTAATAAATGTTGATTTTAATAGGTATTGGAAACCCTTTTTTTCTGATTCACTAGTCCAATTCATAATTACATGTTTCTTCTCTTTCCTCTCTAACCTTATTTAAAACGACGGAAGGGACAATAATTTGGAATTATTGAATCAAAGGCTTTAGAGGCCTTGGCACAGCCAGAGACAGGCCGTTGCATGCTGCAGATTTGGTTTCTTGTTTTCATTTTTGTCCTAAGTCTCTTGTTAGGCTTAACATTTTATTAAGGTCAAAGTTATTATAGATGGCTATTTATATTCATATTATATTTGAAGCAGGAATGCTATTTTTGCAGTTCTTGATAACTATTTGCCTCATAATGAGTAAACACAAAGGACAGTTTTGAAAGGAGGCAAGAGGCTGAATTACAAACACGAAACAAGCACACTGGATTTCAAAGGCCAGAAAGGAAAACATCAGCTTCTTGATCCTGTGTTCAGATGTCAGTGAATATCAGAATCCCCAAACAGAAACAACCCCAAAAAGATTAACAGACGAAGCAGATACCATATTCCATCCTCTGCTGCCAACTAATCCCTTAATGATCTGCCCATAAAACCACTGATGTGCACTCAATGGACAGTGTGCAATCAAAATAAGAACCAAATTAAAAAGCAAAATTGGGCAAGAATAAATTTTATCGTGAAAGCCCAGAGGGAAGATAAGCAGAAAAGTCAAAAGGCCCATGCCTGGACAAGGTATATTTTCAGGTCACACATTTCTATTGATTCCTACGATAGGACCCAGGTAAACAATGCCTTCGTGGAATCTTTAGAAATAAATGGTCAAGGAGTTAATGATTAGCCTGCTCTTTACTTGTACTGAAGGGAAAACAAACAATAGAATTATTTCATCCGACAAAAGCAAGCCAAAAACTCAGACGAGGAAAAGGGGAGAAGGAAAAAACCTTATGAACAGCCTGGGAATAGCGAAGTTGTTTGCACATTTTTAAAGATAAACTAATCAGTTGGCAGTAGTCTGCATGGCTTGGAACATCAGACCTTGAGCAGAATTACTGGGTACATAGAAAAAAATCCAATGTCAGTTGTTGGGAGTTCTGTTGGCTGAGGAAGCTCTGTGACAAAGCGTTTGCCATTGTCCTACATTTGCATTTTCACCTTAGTTGGGCCGGTGCTACAACCATTTCTCAGGTAACTTTTCCAGGTTAGGCAACCAGTTATTGCAGAGCAAAGCTGAGTTCAAATGGAGGTCGACACTCCTTAGTATACCTCGCAGGTGTTAACGAAAATTGCAGACTTATCATTGGGGTCAAGTAACTTTGAAATCTAAATCACATCGTGTTGCAAAATTGCAAAAATCTTTGTAGTCTCTGTAACATTTTATCTCCTATATTTTCCCTTTTAACAGAGAAGGCACACTTCACGTCTAGGTGCTGAAAATGTGGTCTAGACTTGGCTAGAACATTGGAGAAAGTGTTTTTCACCTTCAAATCTTTGCCTGGGGTAAAGATCATGAGTGGAGTGCTTCGGGGAAGATTTCCCAGCCCACAACCTGCCTGCGAATGTCTGGCAAGAGAAGGTTCTCTTGGAGACGGAGTACATGAAGTTCAAAGACCTCCCTCCTCTTCCCCTGCCTACATTCCCCGCCTCCTACTTGCTCTCAGTTCAGCCTTCGTTGGAGATTCCCAAGTTACCCGTTTTGAGCAGGCGTCTTCTAAACCAGTTTCTCACTTCTGACTGGCAATTAACAACCTATGACCCACTTATGTAGCTTTTAAGTTCATACTCAGATCACATCACACCAACTATAACCGACTTGAGCACAGGAACTCAAGCCAGCAAGTTTTGAAATGACACCAAAATGCAAAGAGTAACACTTGGCACATGGCATAACAAGCAGGAAGTGCTTATATTAGCTTCACTTCTGTACTACACCTCTAAACTGCCTTAGTGCCATCAAGCGAACAAATCAAATCCGTTATCTGGTTCGTTTTCAAATTGAGGTGCTAATACTATGCCCAATTCCAGGATTGCAAAAAAATGATTGCAGCTCTTTAGTGAGACACGTGGGTGGCTCTTAAAAGAGCCTTTGGGGTTAGATATTAAAACGCTTACTTGGTGAGTCTATTTGGCGCTGGTATATTTGGTAACTGCCTTGGTGCCCTCGGACACAGCGTGCTTGGCCAGCTCCCCGGGCAGCAGCAGGCGCACAGCCGTCTGGATCTCCCTGGAGGTGATGGTCGACCGCTTGTTGTAATGCGCCAGGCGCGACGCCTCGCCCGCGATGCGCTCGAAGATGTCGTTGACGAACGAGTTCATGATGCCCATAGCCTTGGACGAAATGCCGGTGTCAGGATGAACCTGCTTGAGCACCTTATACACGTACACCGAGTAGCTCTCCTTACGGCTGCGCTTGCGCTTCTTACCGTCCTTTTTCTGCGCTTTGGTCACAGCCTTTTTGGATCCTTTTTTGGGCGCCGGAGCGGACTTGGCTGGTTCTGGCATTTTAAGACTATTTAAAACACCACAGACGAAATGAATAGAGGAAGCGGACTTCTGCTATTTATAGGGCTTTTATGCTAATGAAGGATGCAGAAAGCGTCTTAGTTAATTGGAAGGCAAACAGCAAGGTTGTCACCCATGGGCAGAACTATGCAAATGAGGTATGAAAAAAACGCTTTCCTATTGGCTACTTTACTGAGCCTTGATACTAGCCAATCGGAGAACCGAATTTACTCCCCAGGAAATCCCTATAAAAGCAGCAGCGTTTTTACCTACTTCCTGATTCGGCTTGTTTTGGCAAGTGGTCGTGTATTTTAGGGGCTCTTTTTGCTTGCAATGTCCGGACGTGGTAAGCAAGGCGGCAAAGCTCGGGCCAAGGCGAAGTCTCGTTCATCTCGCGCTGGGCTCCAGTTTCCGGTAGGCCGCGTGCACCGCCTGCTCCGTAAGGGTAACTACGCCGAGCGGGTCGGGGCCGGCGCGCCCGTGTATCTGGCAGCGGTGCTGGAGTACCTGACGGCCGAGATCCTGGAGCTGGCGGGCAATGCGGCCCGCGACAACAAGAAGACTCGCATCATCCCGCGCCACCTGCAGTTGGCCATCCGCAATGACGAGGAGCTCAACAAGCTGCTGGGGCGCGTGACCATAGCCCAGGGCGGTGTCCTGCCCAACATCCAGGCCGTGCTGCTGCCCAAGAAGACCGAGAGCCACCACAAGGCCAAGGGCAAGTGATTTTGACAGGCATCTTGAGTTTCCGGAAGCGCGTTCAAACCCAAAGGCTCTTTTCAGAGCCCCCCCACTATTTCAAAAGAAGAGCTAGATCACTTGTAAGGTTAAGAATGACACGGGTAAGTTAATTGCCAACCTAGGATGAGTTTTCCCTTGAGGAAAAAGCCCCAAAGGTGTTGGCAAAAAGTGTAAAATTGGTAGGAAGTTGCAAGTTGGTTAATGGCTTAACACGTTTTATCATTATTAAAGTAACCTATCCGTTATAGTCCGGAAATTACCTGTTTAGTAACATCCAAAGACGGCAAATTACAGGGCTAGTGTTGTCTCAGGTTTACTTGAAGGCACTCAGTAATCTCCCAGGCCGAACCCTTTTGGAGGCCTCGTTAGACTAAGCAACCCACCTGTCCTAGTTTTTTTAAAGCTAAGTTCTTAGCGTGTGTACCGTTCAATGTACCGTCTGGAAGCTTCTCTGGATGTTGAAAGGGGCCTCCGAAAAGTTGATTCCCCCAAGTTGGTTTATTGAAGCTCAAGATACAGACTCAATCTAGACTCGAACTGTAGCTTTCTCCCCATTTATAAGTGAGGTTTGAGGTCAGTTTCTAACCTGGTACTGTTCATCTATAAATTGGTTTGGTTGATGAATTCTTCGTTATGCAACTGCCAGTGATTTAAAGCACTTCATGTTCCTAACTTAGAGAACTCCCTTACATTCAACGAACTGGAGTTGAAGGTTCAAACGCCTAGGTTCCCAATGAAGCCTGAAAGGTGATCAGAGTAAGGTCTCAGGTCTCCCCCAAAAGTTGCTAATGGGGATCTGGTAATTTAGCTACTCCAAAACCCAAAATGGCGATCTGGGACTGCAAATCTTAGGATCTTATACTCCGGGATTGAGTCTCACCAAGTGTTTCTTACGGATGACTCGGTTTCTGCTTTGAGGAATGAGCAGGCAAGGAGGCCAAGTGAGCCACAGCTTGGCCATGGCTTGGCGCATAGCACCTCTAGCGTCTCACTCAAACTCTCCTGGAGCTCCACTGAAGCATTTTACGTGGAGTTGTGCTTGCGGAGCATTCAAATCCGAATGTATGCAGAGACAATTAACCAGACTGCGGTAACCGCAGGCGCGCCTCCCACTTTCGAGATATCGACACATGTCGCGCTGCTGGAGGCAGCCTCCATTGTCTTCCTCCCTAGATGCTCCCCACTCCCTGCTCGCTGCCCCTGCCCCGGCCTCACCACTAGCAAAAGGAGCCAGAGGAACCGGGCGGGGGCGGGGGCGGTGGACGGAGGGCTTGATGGGCACGCGTTAGAATTTTTTGAAGAGTTTTTAGTGATTTTAATGGGCATTCAGGCAGGATCATCAAACTGGGGAAAATCTGGGCTCAGCGTTCCAGGTTTGGGGTCAGCTGAGAGGACCGGGTTGTTTCCGTCTAGCATTTCTTTTATGTTGGAGAACCTTGACCCGATCCATATGTCAGGATGGCTTTATATGGCGCTTGGGGTCCTTTTCATTAACTTTCCAGGTTGCCTTTGAACCCATCTACAACGCTTACTAGGTGTGTAACCCTGGGCTAGGTGCTCAACCTCCCCCTGCCTCCATTTCTTCGTGTGTACCTTTGCTCACACTGTGATGAAAAGAAGGGGTTCGGCACTGCAGGTTCTGAAATTAGAGCAGAGTGCTCGAGTCACGGCTGACATTAAGCCCTTACTATCAGTCACGTGGCCACGTGCTTCCGGTGTATCAATTCATTTAACCCAGCAATCAGAGGTAAGTACTATGCCTATCCCGATTTTCAAGGTGAGGACAGAAGCACAGAGCTTAAAAAACTTGTCTTAAGTCCCAAGGTCAGGGAGCCAAGGCTTTTAACCACTGGCTTCCATAGCCCCTGCTCCCTTATATAGACTATTGTCGGGATGATGAGACCAGAAAAACTCAATACTTCGTTCACATATTAGAATATTACTAATTGCATGCTAAACTCTGAAGAATTTAGGGGAAGGAGGAGAGGTGATCTCCTCAGAACCTACATAAAAAGAGGAGGTGAATCTTGACAATATGTTACCACTGTAAACCCAGAGAAAAGGACGAATATGCTTTTGATTTAGTGTGAAATAAGGGGACAAGTGGGGCGACGGTTTATTTAGTAGAGAGCTACAGGACTTGATAAAATGATTTATTGAGGTTAAGTGAAGAAAGGAGTTACAGAAGACTTGGATTTTCCCGTCTGAGTTCCAATAACAAAACTTTGTTTCTGATTACTTAATAGTAAATTATGCATTGTGTTAATTTTGTTTCATCTTCAGCAAGACCTCCTTCAGGTCAATGCCCCCACCTTGGTAAGTTGTTGATAGTCAGCGTAGACCCAGCATGAACACTTGAAAATTGGGCACTGAGTATGTTGAGCTGAGTTAATGGCTGGGCCTTCAGGAAGCACTTTGCTCTAGAGGGTCAGTTTATTATGAGAGGACACTGTAGTTAAGACACCAGCCTACCAGGCTGCTAATAACATCTCTTTCGAGTAGAAAATCCCTTCTCAAAATCCAATATACATTGGTAGCTTATTTGGGGAGCTTCAAAGAAGCACAGAAGGTGCCAACTGACCAGCTCTTACCTAAGAGTCACTGCTAAGAAACTGATCCCAAGTAGAGGACATTTTTCAAACCTCTGTCCTAACATGCTCTTTACCTTCCACTTTGAAATGTCACTGTTTATATCCAAAAGCCCTAGTCCCTTCTTGGGAAAATTCTCTAGTGGACAATAAACTCTTAGTAGCTGTAAGTCAGGGGAAAGGAAATCTAGGGGCAAAATACCTCTAAAAACTGAAATCAGTCAAAGGGAGAAATAAAGTTTAAAACCAGTTTATTGCTTACAAACTGCAGTCCAGCGCCATCTCTGTCCCCTGCTCAGGAGGGAAGCAAGTCAGCCCTTCCCCTTAAACTCTCAGGGTCAGACATGTCCTCAGTTGCCCAGGTAATTACCCATTGACATGGAGATGAACTTCTCTCCACCCCTAAGGATATGTAAATGAATTAAAGCCAGGCGAAATACTCTGGAAATGTTACAATTTTACCCAGAGGCCAGCCCTCCAGAATCTCACCTTACAATCTACTCGTTGCTCTCCTTCTGCAATGGTCCCTGGGCGAGAAAACTGGAGCATTGTGACCAGACTCCAATAGGACGGCAAGTCCGCTCAAGCCGCTGCCAAAGACCCCGTCCATAACCACCTTCAGTTACAGGAACATCTAGTTCAACAATGAGTCCATTACATTCAAGGCCTGCACAGCCTTCACTGCCCGCTTGGCAGCAGTAAAAGCAACTGCACATGTCTCATCCCAGTCGCATCTGATGCCCTTCGTACCATATAAGGGCTTCAGAATTTGTGCCAAGTGTAGAGTGAACACTTACCAGTAGCCCAAAAGACCCAAAAACTCTTGTAATACTGCCACAGTGGTAGGGATGGGGAAAGCCTGGGCTTGTCTATGACTGCTTCAGGAACAACTTTAGTTTTACCTGACCAGACAACCAACAACAACTTTACAGACAAGCCAGGTCCCTGAACATTGATGCTGTTCACAGCCCATCCTTTCTCCTGTAGATGTTGCAGCAGTCCAGGAACTACCCCTTCTAAATCTGAAAAAGAATCAGATGTGAGCATGATATCATCAATGTAGTGATACAGCCGCACTATTTGTGGTTTGTTGCCATGTGACCAAGTCCTGGGCTACTAGTCCATGACAGGTGGTGGGACTGTGGAGGTATCCCATGGAGGGACAGTGAATGTCCATTGCCAGCCTTCCCAGGTGAAGGCAAACTGTTCCTGACTTTCCTGTGCTAGGTCAATAGAGATGAAAGTATTAACAAGGTCTACAAACATAATGATCATGTTCCCAGCTCATGGCTGAGGGTGTCAAGAGGGCTGTTGTAGAGGAGACAGCAGCATGCAAAGGGGGTGTAACTTTATTCCATTCCCTGTGGTTCATGGTCATATGCCAGGAGCTGTCTGGGTTTCTCACTGGCCACACTGGGGAATTAAAAGGACTATGAGTGGGCTTTATGATGCCCACCCTCTCCAACTCGTGTAAAGTTTCTCCAATTTCCTTGTGCCTCCCAGGCAATTGATACTGTTTAGTATTTGTCACCCATCAAGGTACAGGTAGAGCTACAGGTGGGTGCTTAGCACATCCATCCCCTCAGAACTGCCTTTACCACACGTACCCTCAGGGCAAACTCATTTGCAGTGGTCTGTAACCACATGCCCTGCAGGATATCTACCCCCAAAATATATTCAGGGATGGGAGAAATGTACACAGCATACTCATTTGAGAGTAAACGCCCTATCCACAATGGGATTTGAGCTTTCTTCACTCTAACTGCCTTACCCCCACAGCCATCTATCACAGCAGGGGTCCTGGGAAACCGCTCAGGGTTGCCATGAATTAAAGAACACTCAGCTCCTGTGTCCACCAGCACCAGGACACGTTGTACATTCACAGGGGCCAATGAATTGCTAATTCCACATGTGGCCTCTGGTCCCCACCATGTCCCCCACCCCTCAGGCAAACTGCCATGCCCATTCGTCCCCCTGTGTGGGTGAGGGCTCAGTCAGATCCTGAGTACTGTCTCCCAGGAAGTTTTGCAGGGACACAGGCCGGGCATGAGGCCTTGACTCTGGTTTCAGTGTCCTGGACCCCAGCAGCTGGAACGGCTGCTCTGGCTTTAATTGGTGCCACAGTTCTAACAATATTCTATTGGGCTGCCCATCGAGTTTTTCTTTCACTACCCTGGCCTTTATCAAATCAACCCACATCTGTGTCCTCAAGATCTTCATGGGGCCTTTTGCACTTCTCCTTTCAGTTGTGGCCCGTACTTCCCTCTGTGCCCTTATTGTTTCAACCTCCCAGATCTGCTAAAGTACAAGTATCCTCCCTTATGGGTTACCCTAGGTGGGGAGCAAGAGTATTCACTAGGGACCCAGAGATGGGGGAGCTGTATGCAGCAGCAGGTTTCTCATTCCTACAGTGAACACCACTGCATCAGAGCCCTGGGGGTCCATATTATAGATGATGTTTTTCATACCCAATTCCTGCAGTACCTGTAGGAGCTCAGCATACATTTTCCAACTACTGGAAAAAAATTGTAAATCACCCTGATTAGGTGAAACTACCCTGATGGCAGCTGTCAGCCATTCCAGGGGTGTCAGATTCCCTGAGGCATGACGGGCATTTTGCAACCACTGCCAGAGGGAAGGGTGAGTCGTCAGGGAAGCCATTCTACTCATCTCAGTACCTGACACGTTTCCACCCCTGGTATCCCAGAGACTAAAAAAGCCATGTAGGCATAGATTCCGATGGCCTCTGTATATACCAGAAGCTCCTGTCCACCAGCTCATCCTGGGCATAGGGGCGGAGCATGGAGGGCTCCACAACCTGGGGATGGGGCTGCTCCTCCCCTTGAGGAGCCCACAGTTTTTTCGTTTTTATTTTCTTAATTACAGCTGGGTGGACCTTTAAAATAGAAGAAGATGGTATCTCCTGCAGCGGCCTGAGTAGCAGATCCGCCAATGGTCACGCCTCCTTCTCTTCTCCCTCGGGCTCCTCCACCAATGGCTCCTCCTCCATCGTTTCTGGTGCTGAAGGCACTTCTCTTTCCTCCCCCTCTCCCTCCCCCAAGGCCTCCTGCAACGTGGCTTTTCCTGCCGCTTCCCCCTTCACCGCTGCTAAGGAATCTTCTAGGAGCGTGACCTGCGTTTTCAGTAACTGTCTCTCTTCTTAATCAGCATCCCATAGGTTATGGTCCGACTCGTCCAAGCAATGTTGCACTGTGTCTCTCTCCCACCTAAGTCCCTCAATAATCCTCTTTCTTCCATATAACATTTTCCACTATCTTGATGAAAAGACACCCTACAATGCCAGCCACTACACGGCCCCCTAAGGTCTCTAAGCAGTCTTCCAACTCACGGGGGGCTAATTCTGCAGCTTCCAGTGTTTCCACCCTTCCCCAGTTCTGGGGAAAGCCCAATCCTTCTAAGAGGTACTTTACCCTAGACCAATTCCCCACTAGGGGTTCCCAAGTTGGAAGCCCCACAGCTGGGGGGATAGTAACAGGTGAAGCGGCCCCCTCTGCTGCTGCATCCACTGGGGCACCACCTCCCCACCATCCACAGGAGCAGCCCCCCCAAAGGCCACACTCATTATGACAGATTTCTGGTTCAGAGGCACCCTGCTGACTGATGCCAGGTGTAAGTCCAGGGAAAGGAAATCCCTGGTCAAAATGCCCCTAAAAACTGAAATCAGTCAAAGGGAGTAATAAAGTTTAAAACCTGTCTACTGCTTACAAACTGCAGTCCAGAGCCATCTCTCTCTCCTGCTCCAGAAAGAAACAAGCAAGCAAGAAAGCCAGCCCCCTCCCTTTACACTCTCAGGTTCCCACTCACCCTTGGTTTCCCAGGTAATTACCGATTAATATGGAGATAAATGTCTCTCCACCCATGACGATATGCAAATGCACTAAAGCCAGGCGAGATACTCTGGAAATGTTACAATTCTACCCACATCATACTTGGAAAAAGTTCAAGTGATACATTAAAAAAAGGAAGTGAGTGTATGACTGAGTAAAGAAAAGGATATTGGTATGTAGATTTTATTTGGTGATTTAAAAAGGGATATTATAATTGGTGATATTGTGCCAAACTGCTTGGTTTGTAATGCCCTATATAACTAAATAATGATTCTGTCTTAGTCTCACATCTCAGGAAATCTCTGAGATCAACTTTTGTCCCTGGTGCTCAGGTGCCTTCAGAATTGGAAGGCCTGGGTTTTATCATTCTCATGAACTTGTTCCAGTTTAAATGGTGTCCCCCAGGACCCTTGAAGTGTGGTAGATGGAGACAAGCTTAAGGGCTAGAAACCAACTGAGGCTACTATGGCTAGAATTGTAACATTTCTTTTTTTATTCCCCTTCTCCCTCCCCCCCATCAACAGTCCCTTTCCCTTTGGTAACTATTAGTCCGTTCTTGGGTTCTGTGAGTCTGCTGCTGTTTTGTTCCTTCAGTTTTTGCTTTGTTCTTCTGCTCCACAGATGAGTGAAATCATTTGGTACTTGGCTTTCTCCTCCTGGCTCATTTCACTGAGCATAATACCCTCTAGCTCCATCCATGTTGTTGCAAATGGTAGGATTTGTTTTCTTCTTATGGCTGAATAATATTCCATTGTGTATATGTACCACATCTTCTTTATCCATTCATCTACTGATGGACACTTTTGTTGCTTCCATTTCTTGGCTATTGCAAATAGTGCTGCGATAAACATAGGGGTCCATATGTCTTTTTCAAACTGGGCTGCTGCATTCTTAGGGTAAATTCCTAGGAGTGGAATTCCTGGGTCAAATGGTATTTCTATTTTGAGTTTTTGAGGAACCTCCATACTGTTTTCCACAATGGTTGAACTAGTTTACATTCCCACCAACAGTGTAGGAGGGTTCCCATTTTTCCGCATCTTCACTAGCATTTGTTGCTATATTCTTTTCTATGTTGGCCATCCTAACTGGCATGAGGTGATATCTCATTGTGGTTTTAATTTGCATTTCCCTGATAATTAGAGATGTGGAGCATTTTTCATGTGCCTGTTGGCCATCTGAATTTCTTCTCTGGAGACTTGTCTGTTCATATCCTCCACCCATTTTTTAATAGGGTTGTTTGCTTTTTGGGTATTGAGGCATATGAGTTCTTTATATATTTTGGATGTTAACCCTTTGTCAGATATGTCATTTACAAATATATTCTCCCATACTGTAGGATGCCTTTTTGTTCTGCTGAGAGTGTGCCTTGCTGACTTTCACATCCTAATGCTGGGATCATTTAGTTAACATTCATTTACAGGGTGTGTTTGTTGAAGAATTCTATCACATTCATCTTTATATCCTGGCACTTCACATCCTCCACATGTGGTAGATCTTCAGTGAATACTCAGAAGGAATACATGGGCAACAAAGCATATCTGTACAGAAATGGTATAATCATGAAGCTGCAGGGACTTGTGAGTTGATGGATGGATTATGTACCATTTTAGCCACTACTTGGTCTTAACTCCCAGTTGCTAAATTTGGAAGGACATTGTGAGGGTGTGTTTTCCTACATATATATAACAATAACAATATTATACACAACGGTAATAGTAGTATAACTCTACTCGGGTTCCCAGACCCAATACCAATGTGTGTAAGTATGTATAACTATGTGGGAGGGGGTCTTCCCACACATACCACCAAGCAATTCTTCAATACCAGCAGGGTGTTGGATAACTCAATTCTGGTGCTATTTGCCCAGAGATAGCACCAGATTCCCTGGGTTAAGAGCTTTGTCCTGCAAGACTGCCCTCCACCCCCAACTCCAGGCATTGGTTGCAAGCCCCACGCAGTTACCTGTGCTTCTGATCTACTGGCTACAGATTGGAGGCTCCCACAACCTCCCTCTTAGGTTCGCTTAATTTGCTTGAGTGACTTACAGAACTCAGGAAAACATGTTTACCATTCTAATAAAGGATACCATAAATGATACAAATTAACAGATAAAGAGATATAAAGGGCAAGGTCCTAAATAATGGGGCTTCTATCCTGGAGCTTGGGGCTTGGCTCCATGGCATGTGGAGGTGGTTTGGTTTCCCAAGCATAGAAGGTCTCCCTGTCTGAAAAGCAGGATTCAATATAGCAGAGTGATAAGATTTTCTCAGGGGGTTTCTGTGAGGACTTCATTGCATAGTCATGATTGCCTAAATTATTGTCGATTGGCTGATTCAGCCTCAAGCACCTGCCCTTGGGTGGGGTCCAAAAGTCTCTCATTAGCATGCAAGACACCCATTTCACCTTTAAGACGGCAGTGTTTTCAGGAATTGTGGATGAAGATGAAATATACCTGGGAAATATATATTTGGTCATCTGAATGACCAAATATATATTTCTTATAACTTTTTATATTGCAGACATGCATGACTGGTTCCAGAGCTGCTCTGTCCAGTACGGTAGCCACTAGCAACATGTGACATTTTAAATTTAAATAGAATAATTAAATTAAAAATTCAGGCCCTCAGATGCACTAATTACTTCTCAAGTTGCTAGTTGCTACTGTGTTGGATAGCAAAGATCTAGAACATGTCTATCATCTCAGAAACTTCTGTTGGTAGCACTGAGCTTGTTCGTAGTACTTCTTGTTTCTCTGGGCTAATGTGTTCAAGTGCAATTAACCCACTTCCCCAGGTAGCATCTGAAGATACAGTTGCCAGATAAAATATTGGATGGTCAGTTAAATTTGAATTTCAGAGAAGTAACAAATAATTGCTTTAGAATAAGTATACGCCCTGAAATATTGCTTGAAGCATACTACAATATACTAAAGCAAAAATAGTTGTTTATTGGAAATTCAGATTTAACTAGGTATCTTGTATTTTTATTTGCCAAATCTGGCAATGCTATTTGAAGAGTAACATTTGGGGCATCTTGCCCAGGAGGCTGGATCCTCTTACCATTGGCGGTTTTTGTGGGAAGAATTGAGAAGGGCTGATGCCCAGAGGGAAGCTAATTCATTATGAGGAAATGGGTCTGTAAGTTTATCTGCATGTGTTGAGGAAGGCTGAGAAAGAGGTCCTCAAATACACTGACTGGTTTCTTCTCTCTCCTTAGGTTTCAGAAGTTTCTCACTATGAAGAGATGCCTGAATTCAGAGTATCTGTCAAACTCATCAATTCTCAGAAATAACTGGATGGATGATGTCAGTGTTCTGACACCATTGACTGATTCCGCACCTGCAAATGTTTTCCTATTAATAAACTTACTCTGGGTTTATTTCTTTGTGTATACACATGTGCCCTGGGGATGAGGCGATTAAAGAGGAGAAAGAATATTACTGAGGGGAAGCTTTCTTTAGTGAAAAATGTGTGTAATGTTTTGAATAAGTAATACACTTAGAGGGTTCAAACAAATGGAAATAACAAGGTTAATATTGAGAATCCACTCCTCCAGAGGATTACTCCTTCCCTCAGTAATCGTTATTTTTCTTGTGTATCTGCCCATTGTTAATTCTTGCAGATGTGAGTCAAGAATGAATGTGTGTTTTATCTCTACCCCCTTTCATTCTTAAAAGGTAGCAAACTGTATACACTACTTTGCACTTGCTCTTTTCTTGGAGAGCTTTCCTGGTAGGAATACACAGGAGCTTTCCTACACATTGTCACATAATCACAAAATGTGTGGATGCATTATAGATTACATAACCTGTCCCCTGTTACTAGGCACATAAAACAATTCTGGAATGATAAAGCCTGCTTTACAGCAAAATTGAAATTATTCTCACATTCTGATGGGATGGTGGAAAAGGAACAGAAGTTCAAGTCATTCAGGTTGAATTCAAATCTCTTCCCCTTAAAAACTCTGTGACCTTAGGTTAATGATTTTGAAACTCAGTTTCTTCATCTGCAAAATGGAGGTAATACTTACCTTAAGTAACTATGAAGATGAAAAACAAAATGTATATGAATTGTTTGAAGCTCTAAAGAAAAACACAAATTTACTCAATTTCAACACTATTTCTGTTGTGAGAGTTATATATAATATATTGTAATAGGAGTAGAGTCCCCGAATTCCAGCCTGGCCTGAGGAAATGCAAGATGGTGCAGAGAGGGAGGAAGGCAGTTTCATTAATTACCTGGCTAAGATGCTTCCCTGGTCAAATGGGCATTTCCTGCCCTCCTCACATAGGAGTAAGAAAACACACCCAATCTATCTGCTGCCTTGCCCCTTCTGCTGTTTCCTTTGCAGTCATGTTCAGGTTTTAAGGATGTCTGCTACTCTGTAAAACCTGTGTGTGCTGTGGGTTGGGGCCTGTTTGGTTCACTGCTTTATCACCAGCTCACACAGTATGGTGCCTAAAGTTGCCTGGCATATACTAGTCACTCAGGAAATACCTGATGAATTCATGAATCTGCGTTGTAAGGAGACATTGACTCAGTCTTAAGAAATACCTATGAAAGTATGTACAAAATGGTTTGTGTGTATGCGCACACCACACACACACACATATATACACATGCACAGCCCAGATATACAGTGAGATGTGCTGGAAAGATGGTAATCTGGAGCTAAACTACTTGGGTTTGTGTTCCAGTTCTACCATTTACCAAGTGTCTGATTGGGTGTGAGCCACCTGCAATCCCTGAAGATCAGGCTTTTCATCTTTAAAATAATATGGCACTTCCCAGAGTTTTGAAAACCAATCAAATGAGATGGCCCATCGGAGAACATGTGTTCCTTGTAATACCTCATATAAATATGCAAGATTATATGAAGACTATATGAAGATGGAAATTATATCTATCATCTATCATCCACCTATCTATCCATCTATCTATCTGTCTACCTATCATTTATCAATCAATCAATATCCAAGTGTGGAAAAGCAAGAGTAAGAAAGGATATTTATTTCCCTCAGGGATTTGCTGGCTCTACTGCTGAGGTTGAGGTAACAGGTTTGCTAAGCCAGAGCACAGCCTACTTCTGGTGACAACTGGACCCTAGGGCAGGAGGAGCTTCTGGAGAAGTGGGCCTGGCAGACATTCAGTGCAGAAAGGGCAGCAATGCACCCACTCACCTCCCACCAGGTCTCCAGGCGCAGAAGCAGGGCCCCAGTGGAGGGGCAGGCATTTCTAACTCTGCTAAGTCACCCTTCCAAGACAGGGGTGCCCCACACTCTGCCCACTCCATTTTTGGCTCAACTTGACTCCCTGGAGAATATGAGGAATTTATCCTTACTGGATGCCTGAGCAAACCTGGCAGAGAAAAGAAAAGCGAAGAAGGCCATTGTTAGTCCGGGGAGAGGAAATCCTGGGGCAAAATACCTCTAAAACTCGAAATCAGTCAAAGGGAGAAATAAAGTTTAAAATCTGTTTATTGATTACAAACTCAGTCTGGGGCCGTTTCTCTCTTTCCTTCTCCAGCAGAAGCTAAAAACCATCCCTCCCCTCACCTCTGGGATACAGATAAGCCCTCCCTGCTCAGGTATGATATGGAGATGAACATCTCTTCACCCCAGAGGAATGATGCAAATGCACTAAAGTCATACTTCTTTCCACCTCTGAACGCCTATTGATATGCAGATGTACTAAAGCCAGGTGAGATGTTCTGGAAATGTTACCATTTTACCCGCAGCCATTATGGAGAAGGCTATAGGTACACTGGTCCTGGAGGAGGAAAGAATGAATGAAGGATAGAGCACAGAAGCAGACTTTGATTTCCTTTAGCTCAGTCCCTCCAGGCTGTGGATAAAAAGTCTGGGACCCTGTATCAGTTGGTCTTGTTCATGGGCACAAAATAGATTGGTGGTTTGTACATGTCCACTGAGTTATATATCTGCCCTCAACATCTTCATCCTCTCAGACCTCCAGTGAAAAATCCTTCCTTCCCTGCTTCCTACTCAGTGCTCAGTGTAACTTTGGTAGCCTGAGATGGACCACAGTGGCAACATTTACACCATGGGAATCAGCAAACGCTACAAATCAGAGTTTTTTGTTTTCCCTGGAAAGTCAGTTGTTAAACATTTGCTGGCACACAACTGCTTAAACACTCTATTCCTGCCTGCTAAGGAAGGGCGCTCCCCTGTCTTTCATATCTCTGTCTCTTAGGCCCACACATATTGGCTGACAATATTTTCCTAGCTAGAAGGGTCCTGTGTCACCTCCCAAACGACCCCAATGCTTCTAGGCTGCCATAAGTCCCAGGCTCCTATCATCTGCACCTACTATGTATATTTCTGTATTATTTCCCATCCACTGTGCTTTCATATCTACATTTTATGAGGAAGCCTAGAACACTCTTCAGGCAGATACTCACCTGCCTCACCCCTCACTTCCTTCAGGATTTTGCTCAAATATCACCTTCTCAGTGAAGCTCTGACCATTCTTCTGCTTTCAGAAGGTGGAGGACATCTTCTGGGAGAGCAGCCATGGGCTGGCAGATAGTGATGCCAGGAGTGTGGACAGGTAGCACAGCGTGGCTAGGACTGCAAGGTCACAAGCAGGGCTGTTAAATCAGTGATTCCGGGGACTTTCTCCGGGTTGCCGGGTGATGAACTGGGAACAATGGCTGTTTCACTCCCTGTGGGAGGACCAGCCGGTGTTCCCAAGTGCTGGGAGGCTGGCGTTCCCAGCTGGCACCCACACAGAAAATGTTTCTTCTCCTTATTCAGTGCAAGTGAACAGCACTGGCAGTAGGGCCCTTTCTGCAGCACAGCCCCTCTGCGCACCAGGCCGCATGGCTCAGCACCGCCCGCGCATGCGCACTGCACAGCAGCTGCCTTCTTCCCACCAGTGCCAGCAGGCCCAAGGGACTCTGTGATTCCTGACAAGGCAGACAGAAGCCCGAAATAGGAAAGCCTGTTAGGAGGAGTTAGATGACCTCTAGAGCTGGTAGTCAAGGTAAAAGAGTAGATATAAGCTTACATTAAGGGGATGGGATCTAACTTTTTAATCATGATTCAAATCACCTTGTATCTCATGTCCTCAAATGCTCTCCATGAAAACTATAAACCAGTAGTTCTCTCTGTAATTTTCAATTCATTATTTATCTTCTGTATGCCTTTCTATTGCTTTCCCACTATCTCTCATGCACTCTCTCCTACTACCTCTTTTTCATCTTTTTCCCACTGACTCTTCCTCTCCATTTAATATCGACTATGTTTTAAAGAGTGCTTTGAAAAAGTACCTTTCTTGATTTCACACAGGGCAGCCAGGGTTGAACTATGTGGAGACCCTACCACCACTCTGCTCCAAGTGTGCCCAGTGGGATTCAATCATGCTGCACTTAGAAGTGTGGGTCAGGTTTGGGGTGCCTGCATTGGTGCTGGGAGGCAGCACGTGCAGAATTGTCTTCTGACTCCATCATTAGGAATTACACTGCTCAGATCTAACCTGAAGCTATGCCTTGGAATCAAACATTCCTTGTTACCCAAATTTAGTGCTATTCAAACTAGAATTGGACCGGGAGCACCTGCCTCATTTCATTATTAGATTGTTATGCTCACTATGTGTCAAGCACTAGCTCATTTTATTTCATCTTCATAATAAATTAATGAGGTAGGTGCTCTTATTTATCCCATTTTGTGGATTAGGAGACTAAGACAAGGGGAGATTAAGTAATTTGCCCAGGACATATATCTAGCAAAGTGGAGGGGTGGAGGAGGTGTGCAGATGAGATTAAAACGCAGGCAATCAGGTTCATAGTTTTACTGGGAAGGTAAATGAGATTACAGGTAAAGGCCTCAGAAGAGCACCGAACACAGAGGGAAGCCGTGACACATGCTCGTCGCTATTGTTTGCTGCTGTCATCATCACAATCATTATTATTTCATTGCACAATGATACCAGTGGAGCCAAGGACAGTCTTTCCCTCTCTTTGGAGGTTTTGTTTGTTTTGATTTTGTTGTTACTCCAATTTCATTTTGTCCTCTGTACTTAGCATCTTTAAATAAGAAACACCAGAAATAAGACCATAATCATCTTTAATTTTTAGGTGAGTTATGATACTCCGGGAGAGAGAGAGATAGGAATTCAATTTTAAGAAAATGAGAAGACATTTGATTTTAAACAATTCACTCTTTTTATTTGTATCCAACCCAAATGATATGACAACACCCTTGAAGGTTGGTTTTTTTGATTTCTGGGCCTCTGGGATAATGGAAATAAAAGCACAGTTTTGGTCATCCATCAGGCCCTACTTTGTAACGTGACCTTGAGCAAGTTATTTTCCCTTTCCATCCATGGTTTCCTTGTCTGGGAAGTGGAACCACTCATGATCACCCACTTTGGAGGATGGATGTCAAGATCAAGTGAGGATGATGTAGGTGGCACGTGATAGACACTGAAAACCACGCCACTCTTCCCGTTACTTTCCCCGAATATATGTTTGGTTTGTTTCTGTACGTATTTGTTATTTACTGCTGCATCACAAATTATCCCCAAATTTAGCAACTTCTGGGACTGTGGCCAGCTAAACCGGGTTCTCTGGGTCTCTCATAAGCTGCATTTAAGATGTGGCCAGGTCTGCAGCCATCTCAAGGCTCAGTGTGGGATTGATCCAGTTCCAAACCCAAGCACGTGGTTGTTGACAGGGCTTTTCAGTTTTTCAAGGGCTTTTAGACTGAAGGCCTCAAGTCCTTGCTGGTTGTTTCTTGTCACATGAGCCTCCCAACATGCAGCTCAGTACATGGCAGCTGGCTTTCTTCTGAGGGAATGAGCAAGTGAGAGAGTGCAGAGGGGTCTCAAGACAGAAGCCACACCGTTTTGTAACCTAATCTCAAAAGTGACACATCTTTCTTTGGTGTATTCCATTTGTTAGAAGCAAGTTACTAGGCCCAGCACACACTTAAGCAAAGGGGCTAGGCAAGCCAAGGGCACGCACCCTCAGAGGCGGGGGTCATTAAGGGCCATCTCTCAGGCTGCCTAACCGCACATAACAACATGCGTAAAACAAGGTGAAACTGTCTTCTTGATCCAGCATCCTTAAAACTAGAAGTGTGTCCCTGTGTCCTCTAAGGGGTCTAGTTGAGTACAGGATTATATGCTCAGGCATCAGAAATTGCAGAAATACATGTTTGAATTTCTGTTTCTAACATTTGCCTTTTACTCTCTGATGCTGCTGTACATCACTGAAAACTACATTTCTCAGGTTCCCTTGCTCTCTGGTTTCCAGTAGATTTGACTAATGGGAGACACTGGTAGAACATGTGGGACCAGGGGATTTCTCCTCTTCCCTCCTTACTTCCTGGGGTTTCTCCAACCTCATTGGCACTCTCGCTCCATCAGCTAGTCCTTCTCCTGGTGATCTCAGCTACTTCCTTGCCAGCCTATAACAGTACAGTCCAGGGCCGGGTACAAGCCCACCTCCTAGGTGATGGTGTCGCCTCTTCCCTTTGCCTCTCTAGCCCTGGGAGAAGGGTCAGCTTCTGGCTGCTGCTTATACTTGGGTTACTCCTACACCTTTTTTTGGTGTCTCAACCCTTTTGTCATCTGTGTATCAAATTACCTTGATTAACTTCTTCTTTATGAAATCCCTACAGCAGATTCTCTTTTTTAACGATACTGGGCCAACACAACTGATGAAACCTCGTCTTTTGGAGCAACTCATGTACACAGCAGTGTTTGCAGCATTTTCTACTCCTAAATATCTGCCCTGGTCTTCATGCTGCTGGCAGGCCAGGGGGTGGTTGGTTCTTCAGTGTAGCCTCATCACTCTGGACTCAAGTTTCTCGTTTTCTAAAGTGGGAGACTTTGTGACATCTGTGATCTCTTAAATCTCTAATTATTGGGGGCTCCAGAATTTCTCCATAGGGAAAATTTAGGAACCACATTCTGACTGGGAAATGGATGGGAGCCCTTTACATGAAACCAAAGTGAGAACTAGGGATGACGAAAACAAACTAAATTCAAAACTCTGGGTCATGTGCATCACGGAAGGGGAGTGCCACTGGAGGAGCCTGCGGGAAAAGCTAACAGGGATCATGCTAGGACTTCATAAACTAAGTATATTGTCCTACAAATTGTTTCCTGTTTCCTACTCCACCCACTGCTTTCTACCCAACCCCCAATCAAAGAAGAGTGCTTAGGAATAAAGTTTACAAATATGAAAATAACATTTCACTGTACTGGGGATAACAATAATTTATAAAAGATGGTGGAGTTAGTCACTGGAATAATTTTACCAGGAGAAGAGACAGTACAGGTGACTTCTCTTAGCTTAAGACCCTGGGCAAGTTACTTAACACTTATGGATGCAGTTTTGTCTTCTGGATAATGGTGATAATAATAGTGCATTAGATTATTATAAGGATTAAGTGACAAATATTTGTAAAGCTCTTAGAACAGTGCCTAGCACATAGTATCGACTCTATGGAAGCTTTATAAATATGTTGCAATATTCTAAATTGTAACTGACTATATTTATGCTGTAACTGATACAGATCACCCTGGGATATTATGGGTAGTATAAGTCTGGAGAGTTCATCTAGAGCAATTGTGAGCAAAAGAAGGTTGGTGGTCACCTAGAAAAAGAATTCATATAATGGTGACTTATTCAATGTGTCTTTTCCACAGACAAGAGCACAGGACACAAGTGTCTCCAGGCTGGAGGAGGTTGTTGACTGGCAGACCAACTGCAGGAGGAAAATAACACTGATACCTATGCTCAGAAAGTGCCCACGAATCTGTATCTTGGTCTCCTGACCAGAAAGTAAATACACCTCTGATACTTACTTTTCATAGCAAGCATATCACTCATCATAAATTAATTAATTCCATGGCTTATAAACTCAGTTTATGTGAATTTAGGTTTGTATAATCATAGTAATAGGTAACACATATGGTTACTTATGTGTCAAACAGGGTTGCAAACCCTTCAGAAAAAATATGTCATATAATCTTACCAATACTCCTAAGTAGATAATAGTTTCATCAATTAGATTTAGCTAAATTATATAACTAACAACCCCCAAATCTTGGATTATTGCAGATTTACCTTGCATTTCTTTGTGGATTAGCTGCAGCTCTGTTCCATATTTCTTCATGGAGGAAACCAGGCTGAGGGAACATGACATAAAAGGATCTTATTGCTCTTAATAACTCTGCTGGAAAGTGGGCACATGTTACTTCTACTCATATTTTATCAAACAAAGCATTCATATGGCCATGACTGATGTTGTAGGGATATGCACTCCTCAGGTCAGGAGGCATATTATAAATCCATATCAATGGGCAGGGATATATAATCCTCCCACAAAATGCAGCAAAAAATTGGGAGTATTACTACAACCCACCACACTTTTCTCATCCAAATTTTAAACATAAGAAAATTGAGAAATAGAGTTTAGTAAATTTCTTAGTCACAAACCTAGTAAGTGATAGGATTGGGAGTTGAAACTGAGTCATCTGTCTCCAGGGCAGTGAAAGCCAGTCCCCGAAATGGCCCTGGTAATTCGCACCTGCTAGTATGCAAATATATGTATAGTTCCTTCCCAAAGTAGATAGGACTAACCTATATAACTAATGGAATTTTGTGACTTCTGAAGTTAGGTTTTAAAAGATGTTATGACTTCTGTTTTGCTCTTTCTTGGATCACTCGGTCTGGGGAAGCCACCTATGATGTTGTGAGCCCTTGAGTAGCCCTGTGAAGAGGTATGGAGGCTGAGGAACTGAGGCCTTCTGCCAATAGCCAGCACTGACTTGCGAGCTCTGTGAACCATGTGAGCCATCAGGGAAGTGGAGCCTCCTGCCCTGGTCCAGTCTTCACATGATTGCAGGCTCAGCAACATCTTGACTTCACTCTCATCAAACATCCCAAGTCAACAAGCCACCTAGTTAAGTCACCCCTAAATTACTGACCCATGGAAACAGTGTGAGATTATAAATCCCTATTACTATTTTAAGCCACTAAATGTTGGGGAAATATGTCATATAACAGTAAATAACTATACAAGTGTCTATCTGATAAACTATTATGCCAAACTGCCACCATGTATGAATTAATTATCTTATGTAAGTGCATAGACGTTATAGTTACAAACCAACAAATGCATATAGTTTAGGGGTAGTGGAGAGGAAAAAGTAAAGGGATGCTGAGGGAATAATCATGGGAAGTATGATTGAGTATCATAGTATCATAGGATATCTATGTATCATAGTATCATATGATATCAAGTATCATAGGAAGTATGATAGAGAAAATGAAGACCAAAGATACACCAGAAGGCCAAATGTCATATGTTCTTGTTCATTGAATCATCTCTTCTAAAGTTACCAGCAACATCTTCAAATAAATAGATGCTGAAGAGATTGATTAGGAAAATGATTATGAGTTCAACATTAATTAATGGAAAGGTATAATCTGAAACTGTTTTTCACAGGCAATCTTTCCAGGTAGAAAAGAATATTTTCTGTGCTCTTGTCAGGATTCAGGAATCTGTTTTGACTATTAAGAGTATATACGCAGACTCTTATGTTTTATATTTTTAAACTCTTCTACACTGAGAAAGGACATCCGGTCCTCCATCTCACCCCTAGGTCCAAACCTTTTGTACCTTTTGCAAAGACCTGTCTTGCCTCCAGATTCCAAAGGATTCCTTTCCTGGCAACTTGGAATGCAAGTTACCAATCTCTCTAGAGTTTTCATCTTGAAATAATAATGGGCTCTTGGAGTTTCCATTTGCTTCAACATCCAAATTAAGTTTAGATGCATTAGACTTAATAGATTTAAATATCATTTATTAGATATACATTTTTTGCATTTTTTTGTTTTGTTGTATTGATTTATTTATTTAGCCTTAGGCCAATGTAGAACAATTTAATTCTGAGTTTAGAGCTTAAAATATGTGTATGTACATATACAGAGAGACACATACACTAGCACACACACAGATATAATGTAAAATAAATAATATATGAATATACAAATGTAAGATATGAAAATAAAATAAAAAATTTAAGATCACCTTTTTGCTGCCTATAACATAGTGTTCCTTCAGTCTGCTGATTCAGACCTATTATTTATTAAACAGTTTAGTTGGTTGTGATCAACTTTCCTGAAATTAAACAGAAAAGAGAGCAGGAGAAGAGGAGAAAGAGAAGGGAAGAGAGCAAAGCAAACTGCATTTTGAAGACATATTACTTCCTCAAATTTTTGATTCAGTTAGGGCACACACACATGAGAGTATGTGACTGTGAGTGTATGATGTAAATTTCCTAATGTAGATTGTGGTCAAAAAGACTTTTAAAAAGCTAATAAACATGAAAATAAAGTGAAACAATTATTATGTAGGTTAGAAAGCACCCCAAAACTTAATTGCTTAAAACACAGACATTTCATTATGCCCATGGATTCTTCAGATAGAACAGAGTGTTTGGCTTGTTTCTATGCCTTGGTTTGGGGGACTTCAGCTGAGAAGACTTGACCATTGGAAGTTGGAGTCAGCAGGAGACTCTTCTCACATTTCTGGTCCTTGAATCAGGTCAGTTCAAAGACAAGGCCGGCTAACCAGAGTGCACAAACATTGTATCCCCATGCACCTTGCCCTTCTTACAGCACCGTGGCCTCAGAATCGCCAAAATTCTTATGAGAAAGATAGCCCAGAGACTGAACCCTGAGGGTTCCAGCAAATAAGACAGAGAAGCATTGCTTTTTAAGACCTGGCCTTGGAAGTCATACACCCTCATATCCTCCACCCTCTATTGGTGCATGCTGTCACAAGATCACTCAGATTCAAGGGCATGACAATAAGACTTGATGGGGTAGCATCTAGACACATTGGAGAAGGGAATGCAGGTCAGGAGAAAATGTTGCAGTCATCTTTGTAAAATAAAATTTGTCACATCTTACAACCATGGGAATATCCATGACTGGTAGATTAGATTAGTAAATACACTTGGCCACATTTATAAATGAAAAATTAAACAGCAGTACAAGTAACCAGCTAGAGCTCTCTGCACCAATATAATATACAGAGGGATGGAGTTTTTGAGGGGAAAAAGAGGAAGACACAAAAGAACAAATACATTGTGATTTTGCACATATACATTTCAAAAAAGAGACAAACTAAAGCATATTGTTCATGGACACATATATGTGATAAATCTATAAACAAAAAAAAACAAGGAAATAACTACAACGAAAATTCAGGTAAGAGCCTAAGGAGGGAACAGACAGTACCTTGATGTCTGAGAAAACTGGCACACATTTTATACAAAATAAGTTTATCATATTTTTCAGAGAAACATGTTGTTTACTACTAATAAAGTAATCCATGCTTATGACAGGAACTTTGAAAAAGCATAACATAAAAGTTCGGACACAAGAATAAAAATCATCTACATTTCTAGCACTATGGAGAATCTATGTCACTTTTTTTTTTTGCTGTCATTAATGTACAGATACATGAACAATATTATAGTTACTAGACTCCCCCTATTATCAAGTCCCCACCACATACCCCATTACAGTCACTGTCCATCAGCCTGCTAATCGTAATGACTCTTTTCCCCCTTATCCCTCCCTTCCCATCCATCCTCCTCAATCCCTTTCCCTTTGATAACTATTAGTCCATTCTTGGGTTCTGTGAGTCTGCTGCTCTTCTGTTCCTTCAGTTTTTTCTTTGTTATTATACTCCACAGATGAGTGAAATCATTTGATACTTGTCTTTCTCCTCCTGGATTATTTCACTGAGCATAATAACCTATAGCTCCATCCATGTTCTTGCAAATGTTACGATTTGTTTTCTTCTTATGGCTGAATAATATTCCATTGTGTGTATGTACCACATCTTCTCCATTCATCTACCAATGAACACTTAGGTTGTTTCCATTTCTTGGGTATTGTAGATAGTGCTGAGATAAAGCATATGACTTTTTCAAACTGGGCTGCTGCATTCTCAGGGTAAATTCCTAGGAGTGGAATTCCTGGGTCAAATGGTATTTCTGTTTTTAGCTTTTTGAGGAACCTCCATACTGCTTTCCACAATGGTTGAACTAGTTTACATTGCCAACAGCAGTGTAGGAGGGTTCCCCTTTCTCAACATCCTCGCCAACATTTGTTCTTTGTGTTTTGGATGGCGGCCATCCTAACTGGTGTGAGGTGATATCTCATTGTGGTTGTAATTTGCATTTCTCTGATGATTAGGGATGTGGAGCATTTTTTATGTGCCTGTTGTCCATGTGAATTTCTTCTTTGGAGAAGTGTCTGTTCAGCTCCTCTGCCCACTTTTTAATTGGCTTATTTGCTTTTTGTTTGTTGAGGTGCATGAGCTCTTTATATAATTTGGATGTCAACCCCTCATCGGATATGTCATTTATGAATATATTCTCCCACTGATGGTGTCCTTTGCTGTACAGAAGGTTTTTACTCTGATATAGTCCCATTGTTCATTTTTGCTTTTGTTTCCCTTGCCAGGTGATACGTTCATGAAGAAGTTACTCATATTTGTGTCCAAGATATATCTGCCTATGTTTTTCTCTAAGAGTTTTATGGTTTCATGACTTACATTCAGGTCTTTGATCCATTTTGAGTTTACTTTTGTGTATGGGGTTAGACAATAATCCAGTTTCATTCTCTTGCATGTAGTTGTCCAGTTTAAGAGCTGTTGAAGAGGCTGCCATTTCCCCAGTGTATGTCCATGGCTCCTTTATCATATATTAATTGACCATATATGCTTGGGTTTATATCTGGGCTCTCTAGGCTGTTCCATTGGTCTATGGGTCTGTTCTTGTGCCAATACTAAATTGTCTTGATAACTGTGTCTTTGTAGTAGAGCTTGAAGTCAGGCAGTGTAATTCCCCCTGTTTTATTCTTCCTTCTCAGGATTGCTTTGGTTATTCGGGGTCTTTTGTGGTTCCATATGAATTTTAGAACTATTTGCTCTAGTTCATTGAAGAATGCTGTTGGTACTTTGCTAGGGATTGTATTGAATCTGTAGATTGCTTTATGCAGGATGGCCATTTTGACACTATTAATTCTTCCTATCCATGAGCATGGGATGTGGTTCCATTTATTGGTATCTTCTTTAATTTCTCTCGTGAGTGCCTTGTAGTTTTCAGGGTATAGGTCTTTCCTTGGTTAGGTTTATTCCTAGGTATTTTATTTGTTTGGATGCGATTGTGAAAGGAATTGTTTTCATGATTTCTCTTGCTGCTAGTTCACCATTACTGTACAGGAAAGCAACACATTTCTGTGCATTAATTTTCTATCCTGCAACTTTGTTGAATTCAGGTATTAGATCTAGTAGTTCTGGAGTGGATTCTTTAGGGTTTTTTTATGTACACTATCATGTCATCTGCAAACAGGGACAGTTTGACTTCTTCCTTACCAATCTGGATCCCTTTTATTTCTTTGCATTGTCTGATTGCCGTGGCTGGGACCTCCAGAACTATGTTGAATAAATGTGGGGAGAGTGGGCATCTTTGTCTTGTTCCCAGTCTTAAAGGAAAAGCTTGCAGCTTCTCGCTGTTGACTATAATGTGGGCTGTGGGTTTGTCGTATATGGCTTTTATTATGTTGAGGTACTTGCCCTCTATACCCATTTTGTGGAGAGATTTTATCATGAATGGATGTTGAATTTTGTCGAATGTTTTTCAGCATCTATGGAAATGATCATGTGGTGTTTGTCCTTCTTTTTGTTGATGTGGTGGATGATGATGATGGATTTTCGAATGTTCTACCATCCTTGTATCCCTGGGATGAATCCTACTTGATCATGATGGATGATCTTTTTGATGTATTTTTGAATTCAGTTTGCTAATATTTTGTTGAGTATTTTTGCATCTATGTTCATCAGGGATATTGGTCTGTAATTTTCTTTTTTTGTGGTGTCTTTGCCTGGTTTTGGTATTAGAGTGATGTTGGCCTCATAGAATAACTTTGGGAGTATTCCCTCCTCTTCTACTTTTTGAAAAACTTTAAGGAGGTTGGGTATTTGGTCTTCACTAAATGTTTGATAAAATTCGGCACTGAAACCATGTGGTCCAGAGGTTTTGTTCTTAGGTAGTTTTTTGATTACCAGTTCCACTTCCTTGCTGGTAATTGGTCTATTCAGATTTTCTGTTTCTTCCTGGGTCAGCCTTGGAAGGTTGTATTTTTCTAGAAAGTTGTCCATTTCTTCTAGGTTATCCAGTTTGTTAGCATATAATTTGTCATAGTATTCTCTCATGATTCTTTGTATTTCTGTGATGTCCATAGTGTTTTTTCCTTTCTCATTTCTTATTCTGTTTATGTGTGTAGACTCTGTTTTTTCTTGAGAAGTCTGGCTAGGGTTATCAATTTTGTTTATTTTCTCAAAGAACCAGCTCCTGCTTTCATTGATTCTTTCTATTGTTTTATTCTTCTCAATTTTATTTATTTCTCCTTTAATCTTTATTATGCCCCTCCTTCTACTGACTTTGGGCCTCATTTGTTTTTCTTTTCTAGTTTCATTAATTGTGTTTAGACTGTTCATTTGGGATTGTTCTTCTTTCCTGAGGTAGGCCTGTATTGCAATATATTTCCATTGTAGCACGGCCTTCGCTGCATCCCACAGATTTTGTGGTGTTGAATTATTGTTGTCATTTGTCTCCATATATTGCTTGATCTCTGTTTTTATTTGGTCATTGATCCATTGATTATTTAGGAGCATGTTATTAAGGCTCCATGTGTTTGTGGGCTTTTTCATTTTCTTTGTGTAATTTATTTCTAGTTTCATACTTTTGTGAGCTGAGAAGCTGGTTGGGACAATTTCATTTTTTTTAATGTACTGAGGCTCTTTTTGTGTCCCAGTAAATGATCTATTCATGAAAATGTTCCATGTGCACTTGAAAAGAATGTGTATCCTGTTGCTTTTGGATGGAGGGTTAGGTAGATGTCCATTAGGTCCATCTGGTCTAATACATTGTTGAGTGCTTCTGTCTCTTTACTTATTTTCTGTCTGGTTGATCTGTCCTTGGTAGTGAGTGGTGTGCTGAAGTCTCCTAAAAGAAATGCATTACATTCTATTTCCCCTTTTAATTCTGTTAATATTTGTTTCACATATGTAGGTGATCCTGTATTGGGTGCATAGATATTTATAATAGTTATATCCTCTTGTTGGACTGACCTATTTATCATTATGTAATGTCCTTTTTCTCTTGTTACTTTCTTTGTTTTGAAGTCTATTTTGTCTGATACAAATACTGCAACTCCTGCTTTTTTCTCCCTATTAGTTGCATGAAATATCTTTTTCTATCCTTTTTCTTTCAGTCTGTGTATGTCTTTGGGTTTGAAGTGAGTGTCTTGTTGGCAGCATATAGCTGGGTTTTGTTTTTTTATCAATTCAGTGACTCTATGTCTTTTGATTGGTGCATTCATACCATTTACATTTAGGGTGATTATTGATAGGTATGTACTTACTGCCATTACAGGCTTTAGATTCATGGTTACCAAAGGTTCAAGGGTAATTCTGTTACTATCTAACAGTCTAATTTAACTCACTTTGTATGCTGTTATAAACATAGCCTAAAGATTCTTTTTTTTTCCTTCTTTTTCTTCCTCCTCCATTCTTTGTATGTTATGAATCATATTCTGAACTCTATCAATCCCTTGGGTGCCATCTATTTATTCTTAGGAATACTTCCATGTATAGGAGTCTGTCCAAAATGCACTGTAGAGGTGGTTTATGACAGGTAAATTCTCTCAGCTTTTGCTTATCTGAAAATTGTTTAATCCCTCCTTCAAATTTAAATGATAACGTTCCCGGGCAGAGTATTCTTGGTTCAAGGCCCTTGTGCTTCATTGCATTAAATACATCATGCCACTCTCTTCTGGTCTGTAAGGTTTCTGTTGAGAAATCTGATGTTAGCATGATAGGTTTTCCTTTGTATGTGATCTTTTTTCTCTCTCTAGCTGCCTTTAAAAGTCTGTCTTTATCCTTGAACTCTGCCATTTTAATGATTACATCTCTTGATGTTGTCTTCCTTGGGTCCCTTTTGTTGGGAGATCAGTGTCCCTCCATGGCTTGAGAGACAATCTCCTTCCCTAGATTGGGGAAGTTTTCAACAATTACCTCACCAATGACATTTTCTATCCCTTTTTCTCTCTCTTCTTTTTTGGGTACCCCTATTAGGCAAATATTGTTCCGTTTGGATTGATCACACAGTTCTCTCAATATCCTTTCATTCTTAGAGATTCATTTTTCTCTCTGTGCCTCAGCTTCTTTGTATTCCTCTTCTCAAATTTCTCTTCCATTTACTGCGTCTTGTACCATCTAATCTGCTTCTAAATCCCTCCATTGTATGTTTCATTTCAGATATGGAATTTCTTAATGATTGAATCTCCATCTTAAATTTGTTCCGGAATTCTTGAATATTTTTCTGTACCTCCATAAGCATGTTTATGATTTTTATTTTGAACTCCCTTTCAGGAAGATTGGTGAATTCAGTTTTATTAGGACCCTTCTCTGGTGTTTGTGAGATTTTGGTCTGAACCATGTTTTTTTGACTTTTCACATTTTTGTGTGGTGCCCTCTGGTGCCTAGAAGCTCCAGTCTCTGGAGCTGCTCAGTCCCTAGAGTGAGGTTGGGTGTCGTAAGGTAGCAGGGCTGGTGCCTGGGGTGAGTGATCTGTTTCCTTATTCCCGTCGGCGTTGCCTGACTCCAGTATCACAGCCAGTGGGTAGAGCACAGAGGTTACACCTCTGTGCTCGGCGCCTCTAGCTGTTGTAGGTGGGGCCTCCCTCTGGCTGGCCTGATGCCAGAGCTGTATATATATATAGGAAGATACTTTGAGACTATGCAGATCCTGTTTTCCTTAAATTTTTACCCAGTGATTTTAGCATCCATCTGTGGATTTTATCTGCAACAAGAAATTGTCCCTTCTTTTTATGAAATATATTTACCTTTGGGTATATATTTTATTCTGAGTTAAAATCTGATAGTATTAATTTTTATTTTGTTGCTTAAATGGCCATACAGTTTGATACAGTGTTATCGTTTGTTAATTGTTTGTATTCATTTTTGGGCATAGTAGCTATTGAGACTCGTTTACATGTTTTTTTCAACAGTTTCCAACTTTTTGAACACATTTCCTTACTTTCTAGCATTATAAAATATTCCATGTCCATCCTGATCTAGGATTGGAATTGATCACGTCTCCAAGGAACTTCATTCTTTTTATTGTAGAACAATACTTAAAAACAAAGACTGTGTGCCAGGTGTTCTAACTGCTACTAGGGTGTCACTGCTTGTAGGCCTTCTCAGATGACAGGCCAAGGAAATGCATGTGTATATTGATACATACACATACATATACATCCATGCTTCTGTTTTTATGCAACTGCAGATATATTTTAAACTATGAGTTTATATTAATTCATCTCTTTCTAATTCAGTACTACAAGATTCATATTAGCCAAATACTTCTTTTTACATCATTGAGAACACTGGATCTCCTTTTCTACAATATGCTTATTTCTTTTTCATTTCTAGTGGATACATAACTTTCAGAATTGTTAAGACATATCCCTGAAACACTTTTATTAGATTACAACCTTTGTATGTAGTTACTTTTGTCTCTAGCCTTACAACATCCAATGAAGATACTGTTTTCCATAGTACTTAAATAAATTTTTATCTTCTTCAATCCCTTCAGTGTTCTTATGCTATTAACTTAATACAGTTTTTTGTATTCCATTTTGGATTCCCCCATCCCTATTGTTTTAACAGTTTGTTTATTTTGCTGGTATATGAAACATTCCTATAGTTGTAAGTGTCAGAGTTAAATAAACTTACTCAGAAAACTGTCATTCCCCCCTCAGCAGTGTACGCTAGCTCTATTCCTCCCTTCTCAGAAATGTCCTTACTAACCCATCCCCCATAGATAACCAACCTGATTTGTTTTTGGTTTATCTTTCCTGTACATCTTTTGCACAAATGAGCAGAAAAATGTGTGTTTTCTTATATCCTTTCTTTCTCTTCAGGAGGGTATCATAGTATGGATAATCTTTTGCACTTGGCTTCTTCTCTTAACAATATGTAATTATTCACTCATTGGTTCATAGAGATCTTTCTTATTTATTTTTGCAGCTGCATATTACTCAGTTTTGTGGGTGTGCCCAACTTACCTGTGGATATTAAAGTTCTTCCCAATACTTTACAGTTGCAAACAATGCTGCAATGATTAATCTTGAGTATGTAATACAGTTTTGATTGTTGATAAGAATAACAATTTCTAAGATAATGTACAGCTTTAAAAAAAAAGTTTTCCAGAAATGATGTACAGCAAACACCAAGATAAAATACCTATTAAAAGAGTCCACAAAGGGGTGTCTATCAGAGTCCTACTGATGATCTTCACAGGCCACCATGTCCATGTATGGAATGAGGAAGCTGGGGAAGGGCTAATGTGTCCAGCAAAAAACACCTCTTCTCCAAACTCTGTCTTCCATAAAGCAATCATTGTAACATAATTAAATAGCAAAGCCCCGAATCAAGTATTTGAAACTCAGAAATGTGGAGTAAAAGGAATCAAGAACAAGCCTCCCTTTCTGTCTGCCTTCTCTGCAAATCACAGTGCTCCTCTTAGCACAGTTGCTACCATGTCCAAAATGGAAATGTTCACAAAGGGCTCCTCATTTTCCATTACTCGGGGTTCCATAGAGGCCTAAAAAAGTCAATAATAAGAGATTAATTTTTTAGCTTATTAGAGATTAATACACTTAAGAATATTTCATTACTATAAAAGTTTGAGAAATTGCATAAGGAATACTCCACTTTTGCCATATGAACCTTCACAGTAAAAACTACATTTTACAGAGGGAGCACCCAACAAACAGCCAAAGAACTGTATAGATAACTGAAACTACATGAATTGGGCTCTGGTACTTTATATTCAATTCTAATTCATTGAAAAAAAAAAAAACGTTTTGGCCTTGGGTCACTGAATTGATTTCCCAACCTTTAATGATTGTTCAGACCTGCAGTCTGAAAAGCTGTTCATTAAGAACACATCCTTTGAAGTCAGGCAGATGTGAGCTGAACTTTAAGATGTACTTCTTACTTGCAGTCTGGAGAATTCCTTAACCTCTACATGCCCATGTCCTCCTGTGTAAAATGGGGATACTATTTAAAGCAAGAATTGCTGCAATGACTAAGTAAGAATGCAGGTAGTACACAGCAAGTAGCCAATTAATGGAAAGGGTATTTTTATTATGAAGAATAATAAAATGGCATAAGAAGTGGAGAAGCTGTATTGGGGAATTCTGGTAGTCCACAGGCAAACAAGGTCCAGCCTTCCTTCTGTGGATGGTAAATTATGAAACAGAGGATCCTTTCCCATTACTCTCTTTTCTCCTTTTCAGGGTCAATGTAGTGCCCAGTCAGGTGTGAATCCAAGGAAATCAGGATTAGATTGCTGCTGCCCTCTTTCTCCCAACCTGTGGTCATATCTTTTCTGTGGTCATGGACTTCTTTTCAAAGGTCTCTCAGGCAAGTCTAGAAATCCACAGTAACCTCACATGACAGGAAACACTTTTGACTTGTCGGTAACCTTCCCAGACAGCAACAGTATTTGCCAGACTTGGCGGGGCATAAAAGGAACCTGGGGAACTTGTTAAATACCCAGATGCTGAGACTCACTGGAGTTATTGGTTCAGAATCATCTGGAGCAAAACTTCGGAATATACATTTAAAGCAACACACTACCATAGGTAGTTCAGACTAGCTGTAGCTGGCAGATCAGTAGGAAAGTGGAGCCTTTTGGTGTTACTCCTATTTCATCATAGAAGAGTGTCAAATAAATGTTTGATTTAACAGTGACAGATCCTCCATATTTCCATTAAGTCCATCAAATAGTCTTATTTATAGGAAAACATGTATTGTAGGAGACAAGTGTAGCTGAGTTGAAAGATAACAGAATTTGGAGAGTTTAAGTCCCCACAAATTAGAAGTAGTAAGAAATTCATAGAATAAAGTAAGATATTTGAGAGAAAACTTCAACATGTTATGCACATTTCACCCCCTTACAGTAAGTTATTGTCAATGAAAATGAGTATAACCCACTGTTTTGGATCAAGCATCCATATATCAGTTTCCTTAATACCCGTTAATTGTGTTTTGGAACCTTACCCCCTCCTTTTTTATTTTAATTTATACCAAAGAACATATTTATTTTTCACTAGCATACACTAATTACATAAAAAATGTTCACACATTAAAGCTTAAATATTGATAATTTACATTCATTTTTATACTAGATTCAGCAGTATCTTAAAACATTTAATTAATGCTGCATCAAAGATCCCACTAATTTCAGTGATGGGATCTGTTGTGTGTGGAGAAGATTTGAGACAATGGAACTAAAAATAATATGATGTCCAATGCCATGTTACAACCAGCCACATCCACAGAATATCACCTTATAGCACCCCCCAAAACTCTATTTTGTCTCTTGAGCACGTGGCTTGCAGTTTTTAAAAACAATTCTATCCAGACCATTTTTCTAGAATAATTTCTTTAGATGAGCTTTTCCTCCCAACATGCAGTCTCTGTTGTTTGGGCAACTACCTCAACAAACCCACTGTCTCACAGACCTTGCAAAGGGTGTCATCAGAGGGCAATGATTTCACTTGGATAGACCTTTAAAGTTCTGCTTCTGAGATGGAAATTTGAACTTGTCATTCGATGCTTCATGTAACTCGTTTTCTTTGTTATGGAGCTCTGGGAAGTATAGAGCCATAATCATCATGATTGAAGCTGTATTTGCTATGTGGACTTATAATTCATCAGCTATTCAGTAGTAACAAGCCCTGGACTTCTTTAATAATGGGAATAGATGTTACAATCAACATATGTCATGTATTTCCCCTTATGATCAATATGTGAATTTCTATCTTAACTAATATATTACAATGTAGTCCTGCAGCATATGCCCGAAGAACTCAGCGGACTACAAATTCTTCAGTGGGCACCTCCACTTCCAAGGACTTTATGGACATCATCTGCGTTTTATTTGCAAATTAATCGTTTTCTATCTGTGTACCCTGACTATGTTTAGGACTCCCCTTCCTTCCCAAATATCCTGAGTTCAAGGTATCTAAACTCATGGAGCAGTTGTACAGGGGAAGAAAAGCAACAGCCCCGCCCCCAACCCTAGGGAGCAAAGAGGAAAAGAATTATCCTAAGGAATTGTTTAAAAACCCAGATGCAGCCTATAGATATAAAATCATAGCTACATAGATTGATGTCCCAGGGGTCCAAAATTTAACCCCAAATGGGCAATAATTTGTTTGGCAATAAACTAAACCAATTTGATGAACTCAAATGCCCTCGGCTCAATAGGCAGGACTCTCCGAGGAGCCTGTGTTACTTCCCTCACTTAAGCGCAGATTTGCAATAAAAATCTTAATGCAAGTGGCATGGTTTTTAGGCATATAAGAAGCTAACCACTTGGAGAATTATATTTGCGAGGTCAGAAAAATCCACAGTTAAAGATCGGTTTATAATTTACGAAGAAAATAGAAAGTTTTGTTTCTCTGAGTTGAAATTTGAGGCGCACGGCAGGAAATATTGCTGATTTTTGGCATAAGGTTTTGTGCTTTTCTCATAAATTGAGGTCTGCCTGAAGCCTGAGGCTTTGTGGATCATTTTCTGAGAAAAATCGAACAATTCGATGTAGAGGATTTTAATATTTTTGGCATTTTTTAAGATGTAACAAACACAACTCGGGATCCGAGAGGACACTCTGCGGCTGCCAGCGAGGCGGGCTGGACAGCGCACCAATCACAACGCAGCTCCGCCCTATATAAACGCGCGGGCGCAGCGGCGGGCCCGAGTCCCGGCCAGTGCCTCTGCTTTCGGCTCGACTTGTTCTCTTTCTATCTGCCTTCGACATGTCCGAGACTGCGCCTGCCGCGCCCGCTGCTCCGGCCCCTACCGAGAAAACGCCGGCAAAGAAGAAACCTCGCAAGTCCGCAGGTGCCGGGAAGCGCAAAGCGTCTGGGCCCCCAGTGTCCGAGCTCATCACCAAGGCAGTCGCCGCCTCCAAAGAGCGCAGCGGCGTGTCGCTGGCCGCCCTCAAGAAGGCGCTGGCGGCCGCCGGCTACGACGTGGAGAAGAACAACAGCCGCATCAAGTTGGGTCTCAAGAGCCTGGTGAGCAAGGGCACCTTGGTGCAGACCAAGGGCACTGGCGCCTCAGGTTCTTTCAAGCTCAACAAGAAGGCAACTTCTGGTGAGGCTAAGCCTAAGGCCAAGAAGGTGGGCGCGGCTAAGTCTAAGAAGCCTGTGGGAGCAGCCAAGAAAGCCAAGAAGACCACGGGGTCGACCACCCCCAAGAAAAGCGCCAAGAAGACTCCAAAGAAGGCGAAGAAGCCTGCGGCGGCTGCAGGAGCCAAAAAGGCTAAAAGCCCGAAAAAAGCGAAAGCAGCCAAGTCCAAGAAGGCGCCCAAGAGCCCAGCGAAGGCCAAAGCGGTGAAACCCAAGGCGGCTAAGCCAAAAGCAGCCAAACCCAAGGCGGCTAAGCCGAAGAAGGGGGCAGCCAAAAAGAAATAGGAAGTCCTTTTGGCCAACAGTTCCAGAAGCTCAACAACCCAAAGGCTCTTTTCAGAGCCACCCTCATGTTTCAGTAAAAAGGCTGTGGCACTTTAAGGGGGCGTGGCTGGGAAAATGCTACAAAAGAGGGGCGGGCCTCCCGGGAAGGAAAATGGGTGTCAAAGTGGTACCAGATACATTTGAGTTCGGGGCTTAGATATAAAAATCCGGAAACTCGCTAGAGCAACCGCATCCACTTAGTACGCTCTTTAAAATTGCCCTGCACGTCGACTGCACATGGTGCGATAAAGAGGACAAATTTTGCAGCAATCACCGTTTCCAGGTTACCGGGTACAGTGTTCTAAAACAGGTTTAGTAAACTGTAGGCTAGGACATTGTGGAGAAATCCCCAGGCATTTTTTTGTAGTCAATAAAGTTGCCAGAGCAGAGAAGAGTGAATTTCAGTGACCTAGGGTTGGCCACCACAACATACTGACGAACTACTTTTTTTTCGATTGGTTAAGAGGCGACACAAGCTTCTCGTAGACCACTAACTCGCCCGCCGGCCCCAGCTTTTTAAAACAGCAGCAATGTCCACTGTTGTCTCCACTCAAACCTAAAGCTAACGTTCCAAGTTTTGTCTGCATCCTGAAACATAAAGTTGTTTGAAATGGCTAATTTATAGTAGCTTTGGGTAGCCTAGTTTCGGCCTTCTGATTGGGTCGAGGCAAAGTAACGAAATAGCCAATGAAAAGGTAGACCTAAAAATAGCATTTACTTTCGCATTTGTGACGACACTGAAATTAATCCAATCGTGAGTAACATTTTACTGACCTTATTTGAATACCGCATCTATAAATAAATGTGCCTTTAACCGCGATGATTATTTTTCGAGGTGTTAACGGTAGTGTAACTTGTCGCTACAATGCCAGAACCCACGAAATCTGCTCCGGCCCCAAAGAAAGGCTCCAAGAAGGCGGTGACCAAAGCGCAGAAGAAGGACGGAAAGAAGCGTAAGCGCAGCCGCAAGGAGAGCTACTCGGTGTACGTGTACAAGGTGCTCAAGCAGGTCCACCCAGACACCGGCATCTCGTCCAAGGCCATGGGCATCATGAACTCGTTCGTCAACGACATTTTCGAGCGCATCGCGGGCGAGGCGTCGCGCCTGGCGCATTACAACAAGCGGTCGACCATCACCTCCAGGGAGATCCAGACGGCTGTGCGCCTGCTGCTGCCCGGGGAGCTGGCCAAGCACGCCGTGTCCGAGGGCACCAAGGCCGTCACCAAGTACACTAGCTCCAAGTAAACTTGCCAAGTAAGCTTCCTAATACCTAACCCCCAAGGCTCTTTTAAGAGCCACGCATGCTTTCATCAAACGAGTTGTAATTCTTTCATTGCAAACGATGTTCTCAGATTTCTTGTACCAAATTTAAAGCTACAATACCATTCCATAACATTATGTTTCAATTTCGAAGGTAATAATGAAAAGCACTTAAGCAGTAACAGTGTCTGCATTAATTGCGTCCTATGGACAAACACAGTCTGTAGAGGTCCCCGAGTGTTCGAGGACTGGGAGGAGGTAGAAAGGGAAGGAAAGCTGCTTCCGGCAGGATGTGGTTTCTGCTGCTCAAGGTGGAGTGGTACGAGGGGTTTTCACTACCAGGGAAACACATTACTGTAGGGAAAATAATCTCGGAATGGATGCTGGGATGCTGGGACGCTGGGATGCTGGGAGGGAGGGGCCAGGAGGAAAGGGGTCCATGGTTCAGAGTTCACCAAGAAAATTGCAAGGTAAATGAGCCTGGGTTGGGAATAAACTGCTGGATGAGATTGAGAATTTAGGTGGAAGGTGTTGGCTGAGGGAGGAATGGATTTAGAAATTCTAATGTCCTCACAACCGCCGCCTCCCTCGCCCCTCAAACACACATTCATGAGTCATGGGAATAGATTTTCCATGATGTGTTCAACTGAGTACTTGGATGGACATTGAAAATGCAGGATCATGTCTTCTAAATTCTTAAAAGCAAGGAAAAGCCACTAAGAAAGTAAGAAACCACAGCCCCAGGGGCTTGGCCCATGTGAAACCTCAAGCACCACAACTGCCTCTCACCCAAACGTGAATTTTCTTGTCAGGAGCACTGTGTGAAGAAGCCTCCTCATGGCGGGGAGCCTGATCAATATTGCCTGGTGAAGCTGAGATTCCAGACCAAAAGTTACCTTCTCAGGGTGGAAGGATAAACTAGAAGTAACACATATCCACTGAAACAACCACACCCACCATAGGGTGACTGCAAGAGTCTGCCCTAAACCTTGGTGCTGAGCAGGGTAGAAGCCACCACTGAGAATATGGACTACAAACCAGACTTTCCACTGACTTTGTTCTGGCTTTAATACCACTGGGATTCAAAACACCCTGGTTGAGAATTTAATTTAGGGAATATCCCAAGCTGGTTTTGCGTCCCTGAGCACCTGGTAAAAGCAACCAAATCCTCTCTGGAGAAATAACCTTCATTTTAAACCTCAATAAATCTCCTTAGAAAAAACATAAAAGAATATCAATGAACAGCTTCACAAACAAAACTAATTAAACATACCATAAACAAAACACCATGACCAAGAACAAAAGCAACAATGGAAACATAAGGAGTAAAAAGAGGAAATCAACAGATACAGACATCAAGTGACTAAAGTTAGTATCTTAAAAACTATATGTATTAGAAATATGTTGAGGGACTAAAAGAATACAAAGAATGTCCACAGGTTTTTTTTTGCTATTATTAATGTACAATTACATGAGCAATATTAGGGTTACTAGACTCCCCTTATTATCAAGTCCCCACCACATACCCCATTACAGTCACTGTCCATCAGCGTAGTAAGAGGCTATAGAATGACTACTCTGTGTTATACTGCCTTCCCCATATCCCCACCCCTGCTACATTATGTGTACTAATCGTGATGACCCTTTTTCCCCCTAATCCCTCCCTTCCCACCCATTTTCCCCAGTCCCTATCCCTTTGGTAACTGTTAGTCCATTCTTGGGTTCTGTGAGTCTGCTGCTGTTTTGTTCCTTCAGTTTTTTTGTTTGCTTTTATACTCCACAGATGAGTGAAATCATTTGATACTTGTCTTTCTCCTCCTGGCTTATTTCACAGAGCATAATACCTTCTAGCTCCATCCATGTGGTTGCAAATGGTAGGATTCGTTTTCTTCTTATGGCTGAATAATATTCCATTGTGTATATGTACCACTTCTTCATTATCCATTCATCTACTGATAGACACTTAGGTTGCTTCCATTTCTTGGCTATTGTAAATAGTGCTGCATTATACATAGGGGTGCATATGTCTTTTTCAAACTGGGCTGCTGCATTCTTAGGGTAAATCCCTAGGAGTGGAATTCCTGGGTCAAACGGTATTTCTATTTTGAGATTTTTGAGGAACCGCCATACTGCTTTCCACAATGGTTGAACTAATTTGCATTCCCACCAGCAGTGTAGGAGGGTTCCCTTTTCTCCACATCCTCGCCAACATTTGTTCTTGTTTGTGTTTTGGATGGCAGCCATCCTAACTGGTGTGAGGTGATATCTCATTATGGTTTTAATTTGCATATCTCTGATGAGTAGGGATGTGGAGAATCTTTTCATGTGCCTGTTGGCCATGTGAATTTCTTCTTTGGAGAAGTGTCTGTTCACTTCCTCTGCCCATTTTTCAGTTGGCCTATTTGCTTTTTGTTTGTTGAGGTGCATGAGCTCTTTAAATAATTTGAATGTCAACTTATTTGACATCCCTTATCAGATACATCATTTATGAATATATTCTCCCATACTGTAGGATGTCTTTTTGTTCTATTGATGGTGTCCTTTGCTGTACAGAAGCTTTTTAGTTTGATATAGTCCCACTTGTTCATTTTTGCTTTTGTTTCCCTTGCCAGGTGATATGTTCATGATGAAGTTGCTCATGTTTATGTCCAAGAGATATCTGCCTATATTTTTTTCTAGGAGTTTTATACTTTCATGACTTACATTCAGGTCTTTGATCCATTTTGAGTTTACTTTTGTGTATGGGGTTAGACAATAATCCAGTTTCATTCTCTTACATGTAGCTGTCCAGTTTTACCAACACCAGCTGTTGAAGAAGCTGTCATTTCCCCATTGTATATCCATGGCTCCTTTATTGTATATTAATTGACCATATATGCTTGGGTTTATATCTGGGCTCTCTAGGCTGTTCCATTGGTCTATGGGTCTGTTCTTGTGCCAGTACCAAATTGTCTTGATTACTGTGGCTTTGTAGTAGAGCTTGAAGTCAGGCAGTGTAATTCCCCCTGCTTTTTTCTTCTTTCTCAGGATTGCTTTGGCTATTCGGGGTCTTTTGTGGTTCCATATGAATTTTAGAACTATTTGCTCTAGTTCATTGAAGAATGCTGTTGGTATTTTGCTAGGGATTGTATTGAATCTGTAGATTGCTTTAGGCAGGATGGCCATATTGACAATATTAATTCTTCCTATCCAGGAGCATGGGATGTGGTTCCATTTATTGGTATCTTCTTTAATTTCTCTCATGAGTGTCTTGTAGTTTTCAGAGTATAGGTCTTTCACTTCCTTGGTTCGGTTTATTCCTAAGTATTTTATTCATTTTGATGCAACTGTGAATGGAATTGTTTTCCTGATTCCTTTTTCTGCTAGTTCACCATTAGTGTATAGAAATGCAACGGATTTCTGTGTATTAATTTTGTATCCCGCAACGTTACTGAATTCAGATATTAAATTTAGTAGTTTTGGAGAGGATTCTTTAAGGTTTTTTATGTACAATATCATGTCATCTGCAAACAGGGACAGTTTGACTTCTTCCTTACTAATCTGGATCCCTTTTATTTCTTTGCATTGTCTGATTGCCGTGGCTAGGACCTCCAGAACTATGTTGAATAAATGTGGGGAGAGTGGGCATCTTTGTCTTGTTCCCAGTCTTAAAGGAAAAGCTTGCAGCTTCTCGCTGTTAACTATAATGTGGGCTATGGGTTGGTCATATATGGCTTTTATTATGTTGAGGTACTTGCCCTCTATACCCATTTTGTTGAGAGTTTTTATCATGAATGGATGTTGAATTTTGTCGAACGTTTTTCAGCATCTATGGAGATGATCATGTGAATTTTGTCCTTCTTTTTGTTGATATAGTGGATGATGATGATGGATTTTCGAATGTTGTACCATCCTTGCATCCCTGGGATGAATCCTACTTGATCATGATGGATGATCTTTTTGATGTATTTTTGAATTCAGTTTGCTAATATTTTGTTGAGTATTTTTGCATCTATGTTCATCAGGGATATTGGTCTGTAATTTTCTTTTTTTGTGGTGTCTTTGCCTGGTTTTGGTATTAGAGTGATGTTGGCCTCATAGAATAACTTTGGGAGTATTCCCTCCTCTTCTACTTTTTGAAAAACTTTAAGGAGGTTGGGTATTTGGTCTTCACTAAATGTTTGATAAAATTGGGCACTGAAACCATGTGGTCCAGAGGTTTTGTTCTTAGGTAGTTTTTTTGATTACCAGTTCAACTTCTTTGCTGGTAATTGGTCTATTCAGATTTTCTGTTTCTTCCTGGGTCAGCCTTGAAAGTTTGTATTTTCTAGAAAGTTGTCCATTTCTTCTAGGTTATCCAGTTTGTTAGCATATAATTTGTCATAGTATTCTCTCATGATTCTTTGTATTTCTGTGATGTCCATAGTGTTTTTTCCTTTCTCATTTCTTATTCTGTTTATGTGTGTAGACTCTGTTTTTTCTTGAGAAGTCTGGCTAGGGTTATCAATTTTGTTTATTTTCTCAAAGAACCAGCTCCTGCTTTCATTGATTCTTTCTATTGTTTTATTCTTCTCAATTTTATTTATTTCTGCTTTAATCTTTATTATGCCCCTCCTTCTACTGACTTTGGGCCTCATTTGTTTTTCTTTTCTAGTTTCATTAATTGTGAGTTTAGACTGTTCATTTGGGATTGTTCTTCGTTCCTGAGGTAGGCCTGTATTGCAATATATTTCCATTGTAGCACGGCCTTCGCTGCATCCCACAGATTTTGTGGTGTTGAATTATTGTTGTCATTTGTCTCCATATATTGCTTGATCTCTGTTTTTATTTGGTCATTGATCCATTGATTATTTAGGAGCATGTTATTAAGGCTCCATGTGTTTGTGGGCTTTTTCATTTTCTTTGAGTAATTTATTTCTAGTTTCATACTTTTGTGATCTGAGAAGCTGGTTGGGACAATTTCATTTTTTTTTAATGTACTGAGGCTCTTTTTGTGTCCCAGTATATGATCTATTCATGAAAATGTTCCATGTGCACTTGAGAAGAATGTGTATCCTGTTGCTTTTGGATGGAGGGTTAGGTAGATGTCCATTAGGTCCATCTGGTCTAATACGTTGTTGAGTGCTTCTGTCTCTTTACTTATTTTCTGTCTGGTTGATCTGTCTTTGGTAGCGAGTGATGTGCTGAAGTCTCCTAAAAGAAATGCTTTACATTCTATTTCCCCTTTTAATTCTGTTAATATTTGTTTCACATATGTAGGTGATCCTGTATTGGGTGCATAGATATTTATAATAATTATATCCTCTTGTTGGACTGACCTATTTATCATTATGTAATGTCCTTCTTTTTCTCTTGTTACTTTCTTTGTTTTGAAGTCTATTTTGTCTGATACAAATACTGCAACTCCTGCTTTTTTCTCCCTATTAGTTGCATGAAATATCTTTTTCTATCCTTTTTCTTTCAGTCTGTGTATGTCTTTGGGTTTGAAGTGAGTCTCTTGTTGGCAGCATATAGCTGGGTTTTGTTTTTTTATCATTTCAGTTTTTTTATCATTATGTCTTTTGATTGGTGCATTCATACCATTTACATTTAGGGTGATTATTGATAGGTATGTACTTACTGTCATTGACGGGCTTTAGATTTATGGTTACCAAAGGTTCAAGGGTAATTCTGTTACTATCTAACAGTCTAATTTAACTCACTTCGTATGCTGTTATAAACATAGCCTAAAGATTCTTTGTTTTTCCTTCTTTTTCTTCCTCCTCCATTCTTTGTATGTTATGAATCATATTCTGAACTCTATCAATCCCTTTGTGCCATCTATTTATTCTTAGGAATACTTCCATGTATAGGAGTCTGTCCAAAATGCACTGTAGAGGTGGTTTATGGCAGGTAAATTCTCTCAGCTTTTGCTTATCTGAAAATTGTTTAATCCCTCCTTCAAATTTAAATGATAACCTTCCCTGGTAGATTATTCTTGGTTCAAGGCCCTTGTGCTTCATTGCATTAAATATATCATGCCACTCCCTTCTGACCTGTAAGGTTTCTGTTGAGAAATCTGATGATAGCCTGATGGGTTTTCCTTTGTATGTGATCTTTTTTCTCTCTCTATCTGCTTTTAAAGACTGTCTTTATCCTTGATCTTTGCCATTTTAATTATTATATGTCTTGATGTTGTCTTCCTTGGGTCCCTTGTGTTGGGTGACGTATGCATCTCGATGTCTTGTGAGACTATCTCCTTCCCCAGATTGGAGAAGTTGTCATCAATTACCTCCTCAGTGACACTTTCTATCCCTTTTTCTCTCTTCTTCTTCTGATACCCCTATTATGCGAATGTTGTTTGGATTGGTCACACAGTTCCCTCTATATTCTTTCATTCTTAGAGATTCATTTTTCTCTCTGTGCCTCAGCTTCTTTGTACTCCTCTTCTCAAATTTCTATTCCATTTACCATCTCTTCTACTACATCTAACCTACTTTGAAATCCCTCCATTGTATGTTTCATTTCAGATATAGAATTTTTTAATGATTGAATCTCCATCTTAAATTCAGTCCTGAGTTTTTTAATACTTTTCTGTACCTCCATAGCATGTTTATGATATTTATTTTGAAGTCTTTTTCAGGAAGATTGGTGAGTTCAGTTTCATTTGGACCTTTTTCTGGGGTTTGTTAGATTTTGGTCTGAACCATATTCTTTGATGTTTCATACTTTTGTGTGGTGCCTTCTGGTGCCTAGAAGCTCCAGTCTCTGGAACTGCTCAACCCCTGTAGTGAGGTTGGGGGTTGTAGGGGAGCGGAGCTGTTGCTTTACATAGGAAATATCTATTTCCTGATTCCCATCTGCCCTACCTGTCTCCTGTATCAGCCAGTGGGCAGAGTACAGAGGTGTAAGTCTTTGTGCTTGGCGTCTCTAGCTGTTGTAAGGTGGGGCCTCCCTCTTGCTGGCCTGATGCCAGAGCAATGACTGCCGGTTTGCAAGCTGCTGCTGTCATGCCAGGAGGAAGGCTCGGCAGGCTGTGTATCACTGTGGGGGCCCTTGGGGTTGAGTAGCCAGCCTGGGGCATGGAGCGCCTGAAGCTCCCCGAAGTTCCCAGTCTCCTGGGTAGTGCATGGCCAGACAACCTTGGCCCCTTCTCCCTTCTCCCATGCAGCCAGCTCCATGCAAACTCCGCCCTTCAGCGGCCGTCTCACTGCTAGGAAGCCTGTCAGACCACCTGCCTTTCCCTTGTCCCAGAGTGGCCGGGTGTGGATCCCATCCTCCACAAATGGTCGGAATCTGTCTCTCAAGCACTCCGCCTGCCCCAGCTCCCCATCCTCCAAAGCACCACACACGGTAGGTTTCTGCTCCCAAAGCAGATATCCAGGGCTAGGTATTCAGCAGTCCCAGGCTTCCGACCCCTCTCTTGCGCCATTTCTCTTCCTCCCACCAGTGAGCTGGGGTGGGGGAAGATCTCCGGTCCCACCAGATCAAGGCTTTCGTACGTTACCCTCTTTTGTGAAGTCTGCTCTGTTGGTGAGGTCTGTATGCAGTCTGGTGCAGCCTTCTTTCCTGTTGCTGTTTTAGGGTTAGTTGTATTAACTGTATTTTCAAACTATCTGTGGTTTTGGGAGGAGTTCTCTGTCTCACCTCTGACGCCACCATTTTGAATCCGTCCGCACAGATTTGAAATAAGAACTGAATAGAAATTCTAGAAATATATATATTCATGTGTATACAATTAATTATAACAGAATTAAAGTTAAAAGCTTATTGAATGGGTTTGTGAGATTTTGGTCTCAAGGGAAATATTTTCATGAGCTGTATAACCAGATCCTAAGCAATTATCCAAAATGAAGAGAGAGGAAGGTAAACGTGAGTTTAAGAGATACGGAATTAGTAAACTTGACATGCATCCAATCATAATGCCCAGAAGATCAACTAGAAAGAATGATGCAGATGTGACATTTAAAAGATCATGGCTGAGAATTTTTTAGAATTGATGGATTACTCAAATAATTAAAAATAAATGGAGTGAAGGATGATACAACAAAAAGGGGGTCACTGTTTGACAGTGAACTAAGCCTTATAAATTCTTATAACAAATGTAATGCTGATTTTCATAAGTTTGTGCCTTCTAGTCTTTTTTTGACAGATGACATCAGACTGAAGCAGTTGGAAATTCTGTAAGGGGGAGTATAATTGAGTAACTGGTTACGTGCACTTTTTATCTAGCTAATTACCAAATTCTATTTTGTAATTAATTAATTTATTTTTTATTAAGATATCATTGACATACTCTTATGAAGGTTTCACAAGAAAAAAAATGTGGTTACTAGTCACCCATATTATATCAAATCCCCCATACCCCATTGCAGTCACTGTCCATCAGTGTAGTAAGATGCCAGTCACTACTTGTCTTCTCTGTGCTACACTGTCTTCCCCATGATCCCCCCAACACCATGTGTACCAATCATAATACCCCTCAATCCCCTTCTCCCTCCCTCCCCATGGTGCCTCCCCCACCCCTCCCCTTTGGTAACCACTAGTCCCTTCTTGGAATCTGTGAGTCTGCTGCTATTTTGTTCCTTCAATTTTGCTTCATTGTTATACTCCACAAATGAGGGAAATCATTTGGTATTTGTCTTTCTCTGCCTGATTTATTTTACTGAGCATAATACCCTCTAGCTCCAACCATGTTGTTGCCAATGGTAAGATTTGTTTCTTTCTTATGACTGAATAGTATTCCATTGTGTATATGTACATCTTTATCCATTCATCTACTGATGGACACTTAGGTTGCTTCCATATCTTGGCTATTATAAATAGTGCTGCAATAAACATAGGGGTGCATCTGTCTTTTTGAATCTGAGATCTTGCTTTCTTTGGGTAAATTCCTAGGAGTTGAATTTCCAGGTCAAATGGTATCTCTATTTTGAGTTTTTTGAGGAACCTCCATATTGCTTTCCACTATGGTTGAACTAGTTTACATTCCCACCAGCAGTGTTAGGAGGGTTCCCCTTTCTCCACATCCTCATCAGCATTTGTTGTTCCTAGTTTTTTTTTTATTAAGGTATTATTGATAAACACTCTTCCAATTTCTATTAATTCTAATTAATATTTAATGGAATGTTTTGATTTCCATTGCATATAATACTATCATTAGCAGACAAAAATGTTTGATATTCCTTCCAGTAACTATTTCTGTTAATTGCTTTTATCATATTAGCTAAAATCACAAACTCTGCTGTATTAGACATGCTAGCAAGCATCACAATCTTTTTCTTTTCATTGGAATAGCTTTGGTAATTCATGATTTATAATAATGCTTGCTTGCCTTGTGTGTATGTAATCTTAACTGTGGTGATGTACTTTCCTTATAATACTTTTCTTAAGAGTTTTCTTAGGAATCACACATTTTAGCATCTGAGGATATCATGTATTTTTTTCTCCTTTAACCTGTTGCAGTGACATATAGGTAGATTTCCTAATGTTGATCCATACTTGTATTCCTAGACCAAATCTTATTTGGCCATGTTGTATTCTTATCTTAAATAATGGCTAAATAAACTTTAATACATGGGTTTTTTTTTCCCTCCATCTCTATTCATACATAAAATCATTCTATGATCTTCTCTTTTGGGTTTACCTTTATCAGATCTTGTCATTAAGATTACAGTAGCTTAAAAAACTAATTGTGGGGCTCTCCTTTACTAGTGACTTACTACTATATAACAACTTACCCAAAACTGAGCAATAGTTTTGCGATAATGAACATATATTATCTCATTTAGTTTCTGTGTATCATGAATCCTGAAGTGACTTAGCTAGGTGGTTATGGCTCAGGGTCTCTCATGAAGCCTGATCATGATGTAAGCATAACCAACAGTCATCTGAATTCTTGTCTGTAGCTGGAGGAAGGGAATCTTCCAAGATGGCTCACTTGAGTTCCAGACAAGTTCCTGTTACCTGTGGGAAGACCACCTCCTTGCCACTTAAACTCTGGAGGGCTAAATGCCTCTTAAAAGCATGATTTTATTATCCCCCAGAAAGAGAAATCACAGAGTGGGATGAATAAGCAAGCCACAATGCCTATTGTGACCTAGTTTTGAATATCATGTGCTGTCAGTTCTGTCACCTTCCGTTCATTAGAAGCAAGTCACTTAAATCTGGCATATATTCAGAAGGGGAATTAGGCTCCACCTTTTAGGTAAGGATATTAAAAACTTGTGGACATATTTTAAAACCACCACATCATGTTTGTTTATGCTTTAAAAACTTGAATGTAAAAAGTATTTGAGCTTTAATGATTAAATAAAAATCAGCTGTAAAATTACCTGGGCCTAAAGCCTAACGGGTATATCTTTAAGAATTCTGGCAGCTTAGAGTACAATTGCCCACTGTCCACAGAGAAAAACACCAATAAAACTCCCACATGATGTCCTGATGGGCTTTTTCCTGAAAGTGTAAAGGAAAAAATAGTGGTCTCTGCAGTTAAATAAAGCCAGCACAGCAGATTCTTTTTTTAAAAAAATTGAATGAATTGAATTAATTCATCAAAAAAATCCTAAACTGTAATCTGTAAGGCAAATCTCTATTGCATGATTATTTTTGGAATGTCCAACACACTATTGTTTGGCCTTTTTGAAGAAAACAAATTAAAAGAGAAAATAAATACAATAAGGTAAAATCCCAGAAAATACTGGTGTATGAAAATAACAATATGAAAAAAAAAACCCAAGTAATGAAATTTAAATTTGAACCAGAAGTTAAAGCTAACTTAATAATTCCTTTAAAATACAGAATTTAAGATTGATGATTGAAAAATACTAAAAAAATAACAACAAAAACCCTACTGTTTACAGTATAAAATAACAGATTGAGAATTAGCAGAGGGGAGATAAAAGGAGAAGAAATTAAACAGCATTTAGTCATGAAGTTTTTTTCTTTAGTTTATTCACTGAATAAGGTATTTTACATTTGTTTTATTTTTAGTTTATTTCACTGAATAAGGTATTTTACATTTGTTAAAAACTTTGGTCCAAGCTATTCAAGTGACTTACAAAATTACATATAATAAACTTAAAAATGAAATCAGTGAAGACAAAAAAGAGCATGTTAAAATTTAAAAGTAAATAAAATACATACTGTGAGGACCTCTAATGTGGCTTAGCAACAGAGTAGGACTCAGCACTTAGGTTCCATTCTTTCCCCAACACTGCCTTCTAATGCTGCTTTTGTATGTAAATTACTAGAGGTCACTAATCTCGTTTTCCCAGCAAAGTGTGCCATAATATTTTACATAACTGTAGTTTTGAAGTATCAAATAATTCAACCTATTCTAGCATTCATTCAAGAGTCAGAAACCAGCATGAAGATCATACAAGAGGTAAGAAGTTGACCCACTCCAAAGCCTAAGCCTGAGAAAAACTAGTTCTCAATTGTGCAGAGAGCTATCCCACCACACAGAATGACTGACAACTGTTAATGGTCTCACAGCATAGTAGCTTAACAGTTGTTTTGCTAATAATGTCTCCTTCTGAAAGAATGTGTAAAGGGTAAACTAACTGTTGTATCTTCCGTTTGGTATTTAGTCCTCTCATAGCAGGTCCTTGTTTTATGTATAAGGCAAAACAAATTATTAGAATACAGGTTTTTCTATAAAAGAGAACAGATACAGATGCTTCCTTAATTCCACCTATGAATTTGTCATTTGACAGTGTTATTAGGCTGCTTAGTGTGGGGAACTGCCTTCAAATTAAATTTCAGCCACGCCAAAGATGGCCGCTGAGAACTAGCTATAAATCTCAGCCACGCCAAAGATGGCCACTGAGAACTGCTTCCTACTCTCAGCCACGCCCACTCTAGCCACCTCTTGCATCAGAGACAACTGCGCATGTGCACAACTCTGTGCGTGATTGGAAAATTGAGAGTCGCCTTCTTAGCGTGGGGGGTGACCGATCAGGAGAGACTTCACCCTATATATCCCATGCCCTGAGCCCCAATAAACGAGTTCTTGCTTTGACTGAACTTCCTGTCTCGTCTGATTGTCTCCGGCAAGTGGCGAGTGGCCAGCAGCCAGCGGCGGAAGCTGCGGGAACAGGCGGACAGTTGGCGCTTACCTCCCTTACTTCGCCTGTTGGGGTGAGCCTCTCTCCCTCCCTTCCTCCCCTCCGCTGGCTCGGAGGGTCGCAGGAAGAGCTTGCAACACAAAGAGCTTGTGGTCCTGGCGGAGAGCAGGACCAGCGGGGAAGAGGCTAGAAAAACTCCGACACTTAGTATCCCAAGCAATAAATGCAAAATATGAGACTTCATATTTACTGAAATCCCAAGCAGTATGCTTGGTGAACAGAGGTCCCACATAATGACCTAAAGGAAGAAACCCACCCAGAACCAAGAATGTCCTATTAAGCACTCCTTGGGTGTCACTCCTTGGGTGACACAGGTAGCTTAGTCAGAATGCATACTGCTGCCACTGGAGATGAGACAAGCTGGGCCATTCTATCTCCTGGCCAAGTTGGAATTATACTGAGTTAATCCTGTTTCACTTTTAATACAACAAGGAATCTGGATAAAACCAGTCCTCTTTTTTCAGTTGCTAAGGAAGGAAAACAGCTCTAATGTTACTTCTACCTCTAACCCAAATTTACTAGGTAGCCTTTATTATCTTTTAAGTCCTTTTAATAGTTTAATCATTTAGTTCTTTGGTCATATGCTAACATACATTTGCTCCAAGAACTATGATTGCTTTGGTTTCAATTATGGCTTTTAAACAGGCAACAAGCAGATCTCTGTATCCCAACCTCACCAATATCTTGGACCTGAATTTGCAGCTGATAAAAGGACATTTCCTGTCTACCATCCTCCCCCTATACAGTAATTACAGGACCCTCTATCTATGGTTGATATTATTTAAAATTTTTGAATGTTAGCAAACTTTATACTTTCTAAATGTCTTTTAGCTCATTTTTCTTTAAAGAACCAAGCATTGAAAACTCTGCAAAAAATGTTTTCTTAAAATGGTTGAGGTTCTTTACTTCCTTTCCGCTTCAAAGGGTACAAGGATAGATGGGTCTTTGTAGATATACCTATCTTTATTTCAAGAGAAAGAGCATGTAACTGATTCCCTTTCAAATGAATTTCCATATAGAAATCCCTATATGTAGATAGGGCCAGCCAATGTTGATGAATGTGATGGTGTTAGTTTTCAAAACATCTTGAGTAAATAAATAAAGGGGAGATGTAAAATATTATGGTTTGCCTGCTGAATCTTAATTTCTAAATTTCTTCTTCTTTTGAAACTTCTTTCCTACTGCATTTGCTGCTATTTCAGTCATGATCTCTGAGTACATCCTTTGGTTATATCTTCTGAACTCAGAATCAAGCAGCATTTCTTCTACAATAGTTTTCTTCCTTTGTTTCTTGGGAATTCGTGAATGGTAGAAGTCAGCGGGATTATCAACAATGGTTCCAATCTGAAAGTGATGCCGGGGTTCTTGTTTGCGGAGTCGAAGAATGAATTTAGCAGTCAAGGTAGGAGAGCCAGGGCAGAGGATTTTATTTAGAAATAAAGTGAGAGGAAAGCTCCTGGCTCACGCCAGGAGGGGACAAGAGAGCCCGCGTGGTGCATTGTCTAGGGGATTTATAAGCAATTGAGGATTTTTGGAAATTGAGGGCTTAGGGTGTGGATTTGTACCACCTGCCTTGCCCTCAAGATGGGCTGGGTTATTGTCTGTTTGCTAGGGCTGTTTACAGTGAAGTCATGGGTTATGCTGAGATACCCTTGCGGAAGACTCAAAACATTCCAGGCGAAGTTGCTCCTGGCCTTTTGACCTTTAACTGATCTCACTGAATATGTCTATATTCCTAGTCTGGTATCTTTACTCTAGAGAATTAGTGTGACTTTGACTTTGCATAATTCTGAACACAGAGTTTCCATAGGGACTTTACATTGTTATATTGCTTTGACTGTAAATATCCTGCCTTGCTTTATTTCCAGAGGCCCTCACCCTATTCTGACTACACCCACAGTTCCTGTCTCAAAAGTACTTGGGGAAGCCATCCCTATCATTTTACTTCTAAAACGTTTTTGGGTCCATGCTTGCTCTCATCTTCAGTGATTTGAGATCGTTTTTTAGTTCATCTGAAAAACCCATTTATTGCTTATAAAATGCAGTCCAGTGCCATCTCTCTTCCCTGCTCCAGAAGGGAGCGAGACAAGCAAGCCAGTCAGTCCCTCCCTTTAAACTCTCAGGTTCAGACACACCCTCGGTTGCACAGGTAATTACCCATGGACAAGGACATGAACTTGTCTCTACCCCTGAGGATATGCAAATACACTAAAGCCAGGATAATCTGGAAATGTTACAATTTTACCCGCAGGCCACGCCTCCAGAAATCTCACTTTACAATCTACTGCCCCTTCTTCCACAAGGGTCCCTGGGCTAGAAAACTGGAGCATTGTGATTAGACTAATGACATAACAATAGCAACAGTAAAATCATGATAATCCTCAAGCCAGAGAATTCAGCTAAATTCAAAGTCTTATGCAGATTAAGTCCATAGCTCCTCTATTCCATAGGCAGGCAGTAGCTGAGGGTTCAGAGCAATCATAATGCAGCAGCTGCAGCCATGGGAAGCATTCAGGCCACAAGGACTGTAGGAGAAAATAACCTTAAAGGCAATAAGACACATATTTTCATGACACCAGCATAGGCAAATCTTGTCTGTTGGGTAAGATACATTGAAGAGAGTGTCCTTGTGATAAAACAGTGGCAAGAATGGGATCTCGTCCTGGTCTAGTATACCACACTTTCACCCTGCTCCCTGTGGGAGTTACAGATGGGTCAATAAATAGGGCTATGGGAGGTACATGCACTCGCCATAAAGATAAAACCAAACTTCCCCACAAGATGCTCTTACCTCCTGGACGTTTTGGGTACACTACCATGACCTTTGGGGGCCATCCAGCTGTTATTACAGGAATACACAGGAGGCCAGCTTCCACACCTCTGCTGCCAAAAGGGCCAGCCATTGCTGGTCCATGTGTTGAACTGTCCAGGGCCAGGTCCATTCAACAGTGTCTCCAGGCAGTAACGGGCTTGATGCAGTAGGGACTGGCAGCAGGATGTTGCTCTGCTGGCCATATCCTATCTTCAATAACTCTTCTTTGACTGTACATACAATTGTATAGGAGAGGCAGCAAGGTGTGTGAGCATGTCCACAGGGCTCAAAGTTCCTTTACAGGGCTTCTCATTCAAACGCCACAGCACTGTCCATAGGCGAACTGACCAACCCCATAGATGACTGGTGTCTGACTTCAGGCCAGATTTCAACAAACCGTTGTACCTCTCTATCATCACTGCCTCAGTAGGATTATATGGTACATGAAATTTCCACTTTATTTCTAATTGCTGCACCCATTCTTGTAACGCATGTCCAGTAAAGTGGGTGCCTTGATCACTCTCAATCACCTGTGCCCAGCCATAGGCTGCAAAGAGATGCTCCAGGCCCCTCTTGGTGATTTGCTGATCTGCATGACGTGCAGGAAAAGCAACCAATAGTCCAATAGCCATGTGCACACAGGTCATGGCATACCGATGTCCTTCTGATATGGGCAGGGGCCCAATATAGTCTATTTGCCATCTGACGAGCGGTATTGGCCCCCTTACTACTGTCCCATGTTGCTGTGGGACTCAGTGTAAGTCCCAGTTAGAGCACACAAGGCACTCCTTCTGGGCTCTGCTGACTTCTTCAAAGGTCAATGGCAATCCCCACTGACAGGCTACAGCCCACATTGTGTTTTGCCCCATGTGCAACAAATGCTGGTGCAGCCATTGGGCCCCATCAGAGGCAGGCTTTCCTTCTAGCCAGTGCACCTGGGCCAGTGTGTCTGCTTCATCATTCCCTGGGGATGCCAAAGGCAAATGGCCAGTCACATGATATACAGTAACAGTCTTGGTTTGACCAGAGGCCCATAGATCTTTCCACAACGCTTGCCCCCAAAGGGGCCAGTGACCAATCATCCAGTCGGCATGATACCAGTGGCCATAGGGTCAAGCCCCCATAGGTGGCCCAGCTGTCAGTGCAGACAACTATGGGGAAAGGCTCCTGGGTCATCACGAGCCATACTGCCCACTACTCAGCCCACTGACTACTCTTCCCCTCTCCATCCTCCATTCATATTGTCTCAGTCTTAGGATGGAAAGCCATAGCCCTCCAGTTTGGGGGCTGCCCTCAATTAGAACTGTCTGTGTACCAAGCATCTTCAGGTGTAGGGGCTTTCCCTCTTGATAAGGAGGTGCAGCTACCAATGACTCAAAAGCAAGTTCTTCCTGCTTTCCACTGGTTATAGGTCACTGGCCCCAATAAGTGTTGGAGTTCTCCACTTAAGGGGCTAGTAGAGAGAGCGCTGCGCTGCTGTAAATATACGCCCCATTTGGCCATTGTAGGTGCCTGTGCCCTGCCACGCCGTGGCCTTTGGGTCCAATTTTGCACCCACACCGCAATTGGATAGGTGGTTATTACCTTGGTTGGAGCTGTTCTAGCAATGGGTTCCATAGCCAGCAAGGCATGGTACACAGCAGCCAGTTGCTTCTCTGTCAAGGTGTACCAGACCTCTGCTCCTTTCCATAGTTGTGACCAGAATCCAACAGGCTGGCATGTCCATTCAAGCAGCTGCCAAAGACCCCATCCATAACCATCTTTGGTTACAGGAACATCTAGTTCACAGGGCCTTGATAAGTCCATTACACTCAAGGCCTGTACAGCCTTGACTGCATGCTTGGCAGCACTAAAAGCAGCTGCACATGTCTCATCCCTGTCCCCCCTGATGCCCTTTTGTACCAACTGGTATAAGGGCTTCAGAATTTGTGCCAAGTGTGGGATAAACACTCCCCAGTAGCCCAAAATACCCAAAAACTCTTGTAATACTGCCACAGTGGTAGGGGTGGGGAAAGCCTGGACTTTGTCTATAACTGCTTCAGGGACAATTTTAGTTTTATCTGACCAGGCAACCCTCAAGAATTTCACAGACAAACCGGGTCCCTGAACCTTGGTGCCCTTCACAGTCCATCCTTTTTCCTGCAACAGTCTAGGAACTGCACCTTCTAAATATGAAAGAGAATCAGATATAAACATAATGTCATCAGTGTAGTGATACAACTACACTGTTTTCAGTTTCCTCCATGTGGCCAAGTCCTGGGCTACAAGTCCATGACAGATGGTGGGACTGTGGAGATATCCGTGTGGAAGGACAGTGAATGTCCACTGCCAGCCCTCTGATATAAAGGCAAACTGTTTCTGGCTTTCCTGTGCTATTTCAACAGCAAAGAAAGCATTAGGAAGGTCTACTACATAATGATATGTTCCCAGTTCGTGGCTAAGAGTGTCCAGAATGTCTGCTATAGAGGGGACAGTAGCATGCAAAGGGTGTCTGACTTTATTCAATTCCCTGTAGTCTACAGTCATATACCAGGAGCTGTCTGGCTTTCTCACTGCTCACACTGGGGAATTAAAAGGACTATGAGTGGGCTTTATGATGCCCACCCTCTCCAACTCCTGTAAAGTTTCTCCAATTTCCTTGTGCCCCACAGGCAATTTACACTGCTTAGTATCTGTCACCTGTCGAGGTACAGGCAGAGCTACAGGTGGGTGCTTAGCATGCCCCCTCAGAACTGCCTTTACCACACATACCATCAGTCTGAACTCACCTGCAGTGGTCTGTAACCACAGGCCCTGCAGGGTATCTACGCACAAAACATATTCAGGGATGGGAGAAATGTACATGGTATACTCCTTTGGGGGTAAATGCCCTATCCCCAGTGAGATCTGGACTTTCTTCACTCTAACTGCCTTACCCCCATAGCCATCTCTCTCAGCAGGGGTCCTGGAAAAACACTCAGGGCTGCCAAGATCAGAGAACACTCAGCCTCCATGTCCACCAGCACCAGGACACATTTTACATTCACAGGGGACCAATGTATTGCTAATTCCACATGTGGCCTCTGGTCCCCACCATGTCCCCCAAGGTGGGGACCTTGACCCACCCCCTCATCCAAACTGAGATGACCAACCATCCTCCTGTGGGGTGAGGGCCCAGGCGAATCCTGAGTACTGTCTCCCATGAAGTTTTGCAAAGACACAAGCTGGGCATGAGGCCTTGACTCTGGTTTCCGTGTCCTGGACCCCAGCAGCTAGAACTGCTGCTCTGGCTTTAATTGGTGCCACAGCTCTAACAATATTCTATTGGGCTGCCCATCGAGCTTTTCCTTCACTACCCCGGCCTTTATCAAATCAACCCACATCTGGGTCCTCGAGACCTTCAAGGGGCCTTTTGCACTTTTCTTTTCAGTCATGGCCCATACTTCTCTCCGTGCCCTTTTTTCAACCTCCCCAAGAACAGTCACTAGGGACCCAAAGAGAGATGTGGGAGCTGTATGCAGGATCAGGTTTCTCATTCCTACAGTGAACATTCCTCATGAGGGTCCTGGGGGTCCATATTATAGATATTTTTCATACCCAATTCCCGCAGTACCTGTTGGGAGTTCTGCATACGTTTTCCAACTACCGGGAAAATATGGTAATCAGCCTGATTAGGCGAAACTACCCTGATGGCAGCTGTCAGCTATTCCAGGAGTGTCTGATTCCCTGAGGCGTGACGGGCATTTTGCAACTACTGCCAGAGAGAAGGGTGAGTTTCAGGGAAGCCATTCTACTTCTCTCAGTACCTGACAGAACAATGTTTTTCACCCGCATATCCCAGAGACATAAAAGCCATGTAGGCAGACATTCCAATGGCCTCTGCCAATACCGGACGCTCCTGCCCACCAGCTCATCCTGGGTGTAGGGGCGGAGCATGGAGTGCCCCACAACCTAGGGAGGGGGCTGCTCCTCCCCCTGAGGAGCCCGCGGTTGTTTCGTTTTTATTTTCTTAATTACAGCTGGACGGGCCTTTAAAACAGAAGAAAATGGTACCTCCCGAGGTGGTCTGAGTAGCAGAACCGCCAATGGCCCCACCTCCTCCTCTTCTCCCTCGGGCTTCTCCACCGACGGCTCCTCCTCCACCATTTCCGGGGCTGAAGACACTGCTCTTTCCTCCCCTTCCCCAGGGCCTCCTGCAACGCGGCTTTTCCTGCCGTCTCCCTCCTCGCTGCTGCTAAGGAATCTTGTAGGAGCATGACCTGTCTTTTCAGTATAACTGTCTCTCTTCTTTACCAGCATGCCATAGATTATCACCCAGTTCTTCCAAGTGATGCTGAAGGGTTTCTCTCTCCCTCCTAAGTCCTTCTCTTTCCTGGCTAACCCTTTCGATAATACTCTTTCTCCTGTATAACATTTTCCACTATCTCGATGAAAAGAGACCCTAAAATGCCAGCCACTACACAGCCCCCTAAGGTCTCTAAGCAGTCTTCCAACTCACGGAGGGCTAATTCTGCAGCTTCCGGTGTTTCCACCCGTTCCCAGTTCTGGGGAAGGCCCCACCCCTCTAGGAGGTACTTTACCCTAGACCAATACCCCACTAGGGGTTCCCAACTTGGAAGGCCCACAGCTGGGGGGATAACAGGTGAAGCGGGCCCCTCTGCCGCTGCATCCGCTGGGGCCTCCCCACCATCCACAGGAGCAGCCCTCCCAAAGGTCGCACCCATTACGACAGATTTTGGGTTTAGAGGCACCCTGCTGACTGCACCATGTGTACTTCCGGACAGAAGAAATCCAGGGCAAAATACCTCTAAAAGCTGAAATGTCAAAGGGAAAAATAAAGTTTAAAACCCGTTTATTGCTTACAAACTGCAGTCCAGGGCCATCTCTCCCCCCTGCTCAGGAAGGAAGCAAGTCAGTCCCTCCCCTTAAACTCTCAGGTTCAGACAAACCCTGGGTTGCCCAGGTAATTAAGTACCCATTGGCAGGGAGATGAATATCTCTCCATTCCTGAGGATATGGAAATGCCAGGCGAGATACTCGGGAACTGTTACAATTTTACCCACACCAGCCATCACCTGCTGTTTTTTGTTGTTCTTTACTGCGTTTTTTCTGAAGTTGATACTCTGATTCACTATATGGTGGGACACAGTTTTTTCAGAATCAGGAGTAATGACAGCTTTCTGCAGAAACTCGTTTTTTTTTTTCTCCTTGATCTGTGTTAGGGTTCTCTTACTTGACTGCAGTTTGTCTGCATTGAAATTAACATACAAACCACCTAATTGTTTCATACTGAGACCCGGGTCTATGCTGCTGCTTATCAGCTTCATACTGAAAAACTGGGAAAAGGAGCAACGTCTATGTGCCTGGCTTCTTCGTGCCTTCACATACTGGTTTCACAGAGCAGTGTGGGTGGGCAAGAAGGGGACCCTTAGATGGGCGTGGGGCACAGGGGGGTGCATAGTTGTAAGGGGGTGAGGAGTGTTGAGGGAAGAAGGGAGATGGGC
>JAQQAC010007890.1:41282814-41308404 GCA_029783875.1 Phataginus tricuspis | reverse complement strand
CATAGCCGCGCCCCCACACAGCTTCCTCATTGGTCCGCCCTGCCTGCCCCTCAAAGCCTGCTTCTTCATTGGTCTGTATTCGCCCCCATGTCCCGTCGCCCGCACGTTGCGTACACGCCACGTTACGCTACGCTAAGTTGGCTCTGGAGGTGCCGGTGCGCTTGCTGCAGCTGTGTGCTTTCGCCGGCGAGACTTCGAGGGCCGCTCCCAGCTGTATTTCCTGCTGGAAAAACTGTATGTTCTTTTATTTCATCTTTAGGTGCATTCAGGGCCGACATCCTAAATTAGGCACAGTAGGCCCACAGTACTTTTAGAGGCTCACGAAAATACTCTAATTTCAAATAATAACAAAAGAAAAAAACATTTAGGTCGACGGAAACGTTTTAATATATTAGTATATTATTCTGTACAGAATTTAAATAACGCTAGTATTTCTATTATTTTAATGGAGGAAGGGGCCCAGGAAAGCCAAAATGCCCAGGGCCCACAAAAGACTTGGGTGCAGGTTGCATCCAACCTCCTTCCAGTTGTTTTCATTTACTTAAAAAACTTTTTTTTTTTTTTTACGAACCCCTAGACACATTTCCAACTGCTAACCAGATGTTAACTCCTAATACCCATAACACACCTGTGAACTATTGCTGTCCTAATTTTATCCACGGATTTACTGAGTCACCCAAAGCTTAAATTTTTTTGCCCAGTGTCACAGTTAGTAAGTGACAGGGGATTCTGACTCAGGTAGTTTAGTTCCAGTATCCCTGCTCTAATCCATTACACTAAAAACGTTTTCTGTTAGTAATTAAGCTATTAGCCCAAGTAACAGCAGGTAAAATTTAGACCAAACTAGCCAGGTTTCCCTGAGCCCTCTCCTCAACGTGGACTATAAAGATCTGAAAAAAACATTAACATAGTTTCTAATAGCTCAGGGCTGTATTTCTAGGATGACCCTAAACCCTCTTAAATTGGCTGCCTTAAGTCAAGACCCACCATCGTTCATTCTTTTTTCTTTGCCTTTTCTTTTTTTTTAAGAAACACCTTGACTCTTTTGCTCATCAACGTGAATTTTACAGTCTTTTACCAAAAACCCAGGGGGTTTTGTGGAGTGACAATGAATATTTAGGTTATTTGAGAATTTATGTACATTTTAGCATATTGAGTCATAACATAAACGTAGTGCAGTGTCTACCTCTTCATTTGAGTGAATCTTGTTTTGTATCCTTCAATAACATTTCATAGTTTTATTCATATAGGCATGGAATATTTTTTCTTAAAATCCTTAGAATGTGTTGTATTTTTGTGAATGATGTCTGTTTTTTTCTATTTCAGTTCCAGACAGGTCACTGCTAATGTATTAGGCTATGACTTTTATGTGGTGTTCAGATATCCACCAAACCTGCTGAGCCGCATTAAATCTAGTTGTTTATAGATTCTCATGGATTTTTACAGACATACTCAAATAATGTAAGTTCCTTCTTGTTCTAATCTGTTGAAAATGTTTGTGTTGGAAGAGTGTGATATTCTACTAAATACTTTTCCTAGTAGCTATGGAGATGACCACATAGTTTTTCCTCTATCAGTATGTTACACTGGCAAATGTATGATACTTAAACTTTCCTTCCATTCTTGCAATAAAGCCTATGTGTTATACTCTGATTTTTTAATTAATGGTCCCCGATTACATTTGCTTGTGTTTTAAATAAAGTTATTTTCTTAAATGAATGTTTGTGAGATAAGACTATAATTTTCTTTTTCTTTCTTTCTCTTTTTCTTTTTTGTATTCTTGTCCAGTTTAGATGATAAGGTTATACATTTTCAAAAGGAAAAAAGGAAGAGAACTATTTCTCTATTGAGACAACTTCTATAAAACAGGGCTTATAAATTCCTTACAGGGCTTATAAATTCCTTACATTTCACTAAAACCTGTAAAACCCAACTGTGCGTGATATCACTTGGATTGAAGGGTATAGAAGAGATTTTTTTATTGCCTATCACATTTACTTATAATCACAACTGGTTTATTAACTTTTTTTCTTGAAAACTTTCCCTTTTCTCTTGTTTTTTTATAAAAGTTATTCATAGCATTCTCTCATAAGAATCCATGAACAATTAGATTTAATAAAACTCAACAGGGTTGGTGGTTATATCAGCACCACATAAAAATTCATAGCTTTTCTATACATTAGCAATAATGTATGTGGAACTGAAATAGAAAAAACAGACATAATTTGCAAGAGTACACATTCTAAGGATTCTAAATCCAATTATTTCTACTTAATTCAATTTACTCTCTTTTTTTCTAGCTTCTTTGGTTGAATACCTAGTTTACATATATTCAGTGTTTCTTGTTCTTTAATATATGCATTTAATATTATGTATTTCCCTTTTAGTACCACTTAAGATACATCCTACAATCTTCATATGTATTATTCCCATTCATATTTATTTCATGCTATTGTATCCTTTTCTTTATAATATCCATTCTAATCTGTGGTATTTAGAAGATGTGCTTTTAGTTTTAGTTTCCTAGCATATGGGAAGATTGTTTTATTTTTACTATCTTAAAAAAAATCCCTTGTATTGCTATTTAATGAGATTATGATAAAAGAGTGCAGTGTACACAATGACTGTTTCTGAAGCCAGGGTTGAATTTTTGAAATTACTAAATGTGTGTTCTGAAAAAAAGTCAGATATTATCTATAAGTGCAGGAATCATAGATCAAGTTTGCTCATTATGTTCAAATCTTCTACAACCATAAGCATTTTTCTTTGCTTTTTATATGAATTTCTAAGAGTAGTATATTGAAAGCTTGCCCCACATTTGTAAACTTGAGGTTCTCCTTCTAATTCTGCCATTTATTGCCCTCCATGGTTAGTGGCTGTGTGGTCAGGTGCATACAAGGTCCTGACTGTTACATCTTATTAGTGGATTTTTATTTTACCATTATGGAGTATCTATAACTCTCATTTTTAGAAGTTCTATTTTGTTATTTTTTTAAATTGTCCTGGTTTTGATTGTCTCTTGCTTCTTGATATTATTCCATTTTTATTTATTTAAGCATTAAATGAATACTTATTTTATCATCTCTGATACTTTCAAAATCTGACATTTTATGTCAGAGAGAGGGAAGGGATCTAAAACTCTTATTTGGAAACCTGATCTGTTTACTCTTTGATTTGGTCACATTTGTTATGAGTTTTTATTTGGACATCCCAAGTTCCTAGTAGAGTGCCCGAAACGTATTGTTCAATAAATATTACATAAATAAACAACCAATGTGTGTATCTAGAGAACTTCAAGATGCTTCCCTCCTGAAGGGACTTATATTTGCCTTCATAAGGCACTAGGTGGCGCTACAAACCCACGTCTCTTTAATTTCAGGCTGTTTTCTCTGAAACTCTAGACTCTTAGGGAGGTGTGTGTTTAAATCCTTGTGGCACATTTCTTCTCTCCTCCTCCACAGGGCCCTACTGAGACAAACAGGTTTTCTTATGAATCTTTGCTAGATTTTCTTTTTTTTTCTCCAGCCTACACTTTTTCAAAGGGACCTGGCTTTATGCTAGTTATCTCCAGTATGGTTTAAGGGCCTAGAATCCTTTATCCAAAAGAGGCAGACATTAATTCACAAAGCTCTGAATTTTCAAAATGATATTTGCAACAGGGAAACCAGTCTGGTGTGTTTATCACTCTGGTTTTAGCTCCTAGGTTTTATTGTACTGGAAGATTTCAGGGGATTTACCTTGGCTTCTTGTTATCTGGGCTTCTTGTTGCTAGTATGTTTTTGTATTTTAGCCCGTAGGTATTTTGCTTCAGGAGGGCTTTCCAGAATATCTTGTTTTTCCACACTGGAAATAAAAGTCCCTCAGTGTCCTTCTCTATTCCCATTAATACTTTTAGCTTGAAAATTTATCTGATATTAATATTGCTATACTTAACCATCCCTTGTGTGGGTAATATTGTAACATTTTCAGAATATCTCCCCTGACTTTAGCGAATTTGCATATCCTCAGGGGGGGAGAGTTTAACTCCATATCAATGGGTAATTACCTGGGCAACGGAGGGCGTGCCTGAACCTGAGAGGTTCAGGGGAGGTGGCTGGCTTGCTTGCATGCTTCTTCCAGAGCAGAGGAGAAAGATGGCCTGGGACTGCAGTTTGTGAGCAATAAACGAGTTTTAAACTTTATTTCTCCCTTTGACTGATTTCATTTTTTAGAGGTATTTTGCCCCGGGATTTCCTCTCCCTGGACTTAGACCTGGCGCAGTCAGCTGGGTGGCTCTGAACCTAAAATCTGTCATAAAGGGTGCGACCTTTGGAAGGGCTGCTCCTGTGGATGGTGGGGAGGCCCCAGCCGATGCAGCCACAGAGGGTGCCACTTCACCTGTTATCCCCCCCAGCAGTTGTGCTCCCAACTTGGGAACCTCTAGGGGAAATTGGTCTAGGGTAAAGTACCTTGTAGAGGGGTGGGGCCTTCCCGAGAAGTGGGGAAGGGTGGAAACACCGGAAGCTGCAGAATTAGCCCTCCCTGAGTTGGAAGACTGCTTGGAGACCTTATGGGGCCGTGTCGTGGCTGACATTGCAGGGTCTCAAGTGGAAAATGTTATACAGGAGAAAGAAAGGATTCTCAAAGGACTCAGGTGGGAGAGAGACACACTAAGGCATCGCTTGGAGGAGCTGGGGGGTAATGTGTGGGATGCTGTTAAAGAGGAGGGACAGTTACTGAAAAGGCAGGTTATGCTCCTAGTAGATTCCTTAGCAGTGGTGAGGGGGGAGATGGCAGCAAAAGCCGCCTTGCAGGAGGCCGTGGGGGAGGGGGATGAAACAGTAGTGCCTTCAGCCTCAGAAATGGTGGAGAAGGAGCCCAGGGAGAAGAGGACGCGGGACAATTGGCTGATCTGCAACTCAGGCCACTGCTTGGAGGTACCATCTTCTCCTGTTTTAAAGGCCCGTCCAGCTGTAATTAAGAAAATAAAAACAAAACAACTTCGGGCTCCTCAGGGAGAGGAGCAGCCCCCTCCCCGGTTTGTGGAGCACTCCACACTCCATCTCTATACCCAGGATGAGCTGGTGGACATGAGCATCTGGTATAGGCAGAGGCCATCAGAATCCCTGCCTACATGGCTTTTACGTCTCTGGGATATGGGGGTTGGAAAATTGTTGTGTCGGGTACTGAGATGAGTAGAATGGCTTCCCTGATGACTCACCCTTCCCTCTGGCAGCGGTTGCAAAATACGGATCACACCTCACGGAATCAGACACTCCTGGAATGGCTGACAGCTGCCATCAGCATAGTTTGGCCTAATCAGGGTGATTTACCGTATTTCCCAGTAGTTGTAAAACATATGCAGAGCTCCAACAGGTACTGCAGGAATTGGGCATGAAAAACATCCTCTGTAATATGGACCCCCAGGGCTCTGATCGGGAGGTGTTCACTATAGGAATGAGAAACCTGGTGCTGCATACAGCTCCCCCATCTCTCTTTGGGTCCCTAGTGAATAATCTTGTCCCCCACTTAGGACAACCCATAAGAGAGGCTGGCTATTTGTACTTTAGCAGATCTGGGGGAGGTTGAAACAATAAGGGCACGGAGGGAAGTACAGGCCACTACTGAAAGGAGAAGTGCAAAAGGTCCCATGAGGGTCTCAAGGACACAGATGTGGGTTGATTTGATGAAGGCCAGGGTAGTGAAAGATAAACTCAATGGGTAGCCCAATATAATATGTTATGTGGCACCAATTAAAGCCAGAGCAAGAGTTCCAGCCAATGAGGTCCAGGACACTGAAACCAGAGTCAAGGCCTCATGCCCGGCCTGTGTCCCTGCAATACTTTATGGGAGAGAGTACTCAGGATTCGTCTGAGCCCTCACCCACACAGGAGGGTGATTGGGCATCACGGTTCCAGTGAGGCAGGGGTCAAAGTCCCCACTTCGGGGAACATGGTGGGGAGCAGAGGCCACATGTAGAATTAGCAACTCATTGGTCCCCTGTGAATGTACAACATGTCCTGGCTCTGGTGGACACAGGAGCTGAGTGTTCTTTGCTTCATGGCAACCCTAAGCATTTTCCCGGTATCCCTGCTGTGATGATGGCTATGGGGGTAGGGCAATTAGAGTGAAGAAAGCCCAAATCTCATTGGAGATAGGGCGTTTACCCCCAAAGCAGTATACCGTGTACATTTCTCCCATCCCTGAATATATTTTTTAGGTACATATCCTGCAGGGCCTGTGATTACAGACCACTGCAGGTGAGTTCAGACTGAGGGTACTGGTGATAAAGGCATTTGCAAGTGGACATGCTAAGCACCCATCTGTAGCTCTGCCCATACCTCAGCAGGTGACAAGTATCAAACAGTATAAATTGCCTGGAGGACACAAGGAAATTGGGGAAACTCTACAGGAGTTGGAGAGAGTGGGCATCATAAAGGCCACTCATAGTTCCTTTTAATTCTCCAGTGTGGCCAGTGAGAAAGCTAGACGGCTCCTGGCGTATGACTGTACAGTACAGGTAATTGAATACAATCACACCCCCTTTGCAGGCTGCTGTCCCCTCTACTGCAGAAATACTGGACACCCTCAGCCACAAACTGGGAACTTATCATTACGTAGTAGATCTTGCTAATGCTTTCTTCTCTATTGACATAGCACAGGAAAGCCAGGAACAGTTTGCCTTCCGTGGGAAGGCCGGCAGTGGACATTCACTGTCCTTTGACAGGGTTATCTCCACAGTCCCATCATCCGTCATGGTCTTGTAGCCCAGGACTTAGCAACATGGAGGAAACCACAAACAGTGGGGTTGTATCACTACATTGATAATACTATGCTCACATCTGATTCTCTTTCAGATTTAGAAGGGTGCAGTTCCTAGGCTGTTGCAAAATCTACAGGAAAAAGGATGGTCTGTGAATAGCACCAAGATTCATGGACCCGGTATGTCTGTGAAATTCTAGGGGGTTGTATGTTCGGGTAAAACTAAAGTTGTTCCTGAAGCAGTTATAAACAAGGTCCAGGCTTTCCCCACCCCTACCATTGTGGCAGTATTACATGAGTGTTGGGTCTTTTGGGCTACTGGAGAGTGTTTATCCTGCACTTGACAGAAATTCTGAAGCCCTTATACCAGTTGGTACGAAAGGGCATCAGGTGGGACTGGGATGAGACATGTGCAGCTGCTTTTACTGCTGTCAAGCTGGCAGTCAAGGCTGTGCAGGCCTTGAATATAATGGACTCATCAAGGCCCTGTGAACTAGATGTTCATGTAACCGAGATGGATATGGATGGGGTCTTTGACAGCAGCTTGAACAGACACGTGACTTGTTGGATTCTGGTCACAACTATGGAAAGGAGAAGAGGTCTGGTACACCTTCTTAGAGAAGTAACTGGCTGCTGTGTACCATGCCTTGCTGGCTACAGAGCCCATTGCTGGAACAACTCTGACCAAGGTAATAACCACCTATCCCATTGCGGGGTGGGTTCGAGGCTGGACCCAAGGGCCACAGAGTGGCGTGGCACAGACACCTAAAATGGCCAAATGGGGCAAATATTTACAGCAGTGCAGGACCTTCTCTACTAGCCCCTTAAGTGGAGAACTCCAATGCTTATTGGGGCCAGTGACCTATACCAGTGGAAAGCAGGAAGAACTTGCTTTTCAGCCCTTGGTAGCCAAGACTCCTTTTTAGGAGGGAAAAGCCCCTATACCTGAAGATGCGTGGTACACAGATGGCTCTAGTCTTGGGCAGCCCATGAAGTGGAGGGCTGTGTCTTTCCATCCTAAGACTCAGACAATATGGATGGAGGATGGAGAAGAGAAGAGCAGTCAATGGGCTGAGTTGCGGCCAGTTTGGCTCGTGATGACCCAGGAGCATTCCCCCATAGTTGTCTGCACTGGCAGCTGGGTTGGCTATCAGGGCTTGACCCTGTGGCTACCAACATGGTATCATGCCAACTGGATGGTTGGTTACCAGCCCCTTTGGGGGTAAGAGTTGTGGCAAGACCTATGGGCCTCTCGTTAGACTAAGACTGTTACCGTATATCATGTGACTGGCCACTTGCCTTTGGCACCCCCAGGGAATGATGAAGCAGACACATTGGCCCAGGTGCACTGGCTAGAAGGAAAGCCTCCCTCAGGTATGGCCCAATGACTGCACCACCATCTGTTGCACGTGGAGCAAAAAACAATGTGGGCTGTAGCCCATTGGTGGGGCTTGCCACTGACCTTTGAAGAAGTCAGCAAAGCTTGGAAGGAGTGCCTTGTGCGCTCTAAGAGGGACTTACACTGAATCCCACAACTAAATGGGACAATAGTTAGGGGGCCAATACCCCTTGTCAGGTGGCAAATACACTATTTTGGGCCTCTGCCCATATCAGAAGGATATCAGTATGCCATGACCTGTGTGTACACAGCTACTGGACTATTGATTGCTTTTACTGCACATCATGCAGGTCAGCAAATTCTGGAGGAGTGCCCTGTGGGTAAAATTGTAAGATTTCCAGAGTATCTTGCCTGGCTTTAGTGCATTTGCATATCCTCATGGGTGGAGGGTCTCTGCAGCCTACGGCTGGCCGCAGGTGATTGAAAGTGATCACAGCACCCACTTCCCTGGACATACGTTACAAGAATGGGTGCAACAATTAGGAATAAAGTGGAAATTTCATGTACCGTATAATCCTACTGTGGCAGGCATGATAGAGGGGTACAACGGTTTGTTGAAATCTGTCCTGAAGTCAGACACCAATAGCCTATGGTGTTGGTCAGTTCCCCTATGGATGGTGCTGTGGCGTTTGAGACGTCCTGTAAAGGAGCTTTGAGCCCTGTGGATTTGCTCACACACTTTGCTGTCTCTTCTATACAGTTGTCCATCCAAACCAAAGAGCTGCTAAAGCCAGTACGGCCAGGAGTGCAATATCCTGCTGCCAGCCCCTGCTGCATTAAGCCCTGGAGACACTGTTAAATGGACCTGGCCCTGGACATTTTGACACGTGAACCAGCGATGGCTGGCCCTTCTGGCAACTTGAGGGAAAGATCTGGAAGCTGACCTTGTGTGTATTCCTGGAGTAACAGCTGAATGGCTCCCAAAGGTCATGGTAGTGTACCCAACACATCCAGGAGGTTAGAACATCTTGCAGGGAAGTTTTGTTTTATCTTTATCTCCAGTGCATGTACCTCTCATAGCCCTATATATCGATCCATCTGTAACTCCCATAGGGCAGGGGGTGAAAGTCTGGTATACTAAACCAGGACGAGATCCCATTCCTGCCCCTGTTTTATCACAAGACCACTCTCTTGTATGTATCCTACCTGATGGACAAGATTTGCCTATGCTGGTGTTATTAAAACATATATCTTATCGCCCTTAAGTTTATTTTCTCCTACAGTCCTTGTGGCCTGAATGCGCCCCCTGGCTGCAGCTGCCACATGATGATTGCCCTGAACCCTCAGCTACTGCCTGCCTATGGAATGGACAAGCTATGGACTTAATGTGCATAAGACTTTGAACCTAGCTGAATCCTCCAGCTTGAGGATTGTCATAATTTTATTGCTGTTGCTATTGTTATGTCATTACTCTGGTCACAATGCTCCAGTTTTCTCACCCAGGGTCCATTGCAGAAGAAGGGGAAAGAACAGATTGTAAGGCAAGATTTCTGGAGGAGTGCCCAGTGGGTAAAATTGTAACATTTCCAGAGTATCTAGCCTAGTTTTAGTGCATTTGCATATCCTCAGGGGTGGAGACAAGTTCTTGTCCTTGTCAATGGGTAATTATCTGGGCAACCAAGGGCATGTCTGAACCTGAGAGATTAAGGGGAGGGAGCTGGCTTGTTTCCTTGCTGGGTTCCTCCAGAACAGAGGAGAAAGACAGCCTAGAACTATAGTTTGTGAGCAATAAATGGGTTTTAAACTTTATTTCTCCCTTTGAAAGATTTCGGTTTTTAGAGGTATTTTGCCCCCAGATTTCCTCTCCCCGAACTACACCTTGGTATACATTTCCTAGGTGTATTTTCCCCTCATCATCATTTATTAGTAGTATTTTTTAAATCCATGCATGATTTATTTACAAACTCAAGAGAAGCACTATCTAATGCATATTTTTAATTAAATACATTCTTTATTAAAAAAGGTAAACATCATAAAAAGATAAAATATTGTACATATTACAGACTCAACTCCTTTTTCGAGAAAGGCAAATAAAAACTTATAAAAATTCCATGAGCTTGCAATCATATAGCAAAATAACTAAGAATGTATTACATTTAAGTTAATATCTACCATCATTTTGTAGTTACATTTTATAAAACTGAATCACTGTTCTTGGGTCTGCAGAGAATTTTTATGGGGAAAAAGTCCATCGGAGAAATCCACTTATTTAAGCAGATACTGACCAACTTTGTTTTAAATTAACAATTCTGTGGTTCCGGCAGTTAACCTTCAGCTCATCATCAAATGACACTGCCTCCGAAATGTTTAGAAAAATTGGGAATCAGCTCTCCCTGGATAAGCAATTTTCATGGTATCCAAAATATATTTCTATGAAAAATTATCATTATTTCAGATTACATTAAAATAAAAACAAATGTGCTTAAAGTTACTACTAAATTTTTTTTTAAGTATCAGAATCAGTAACATTTAAATGAGATGTCATTGTTTGTAACTGACAATATTGACCTTTATCTGAGATCTGTGATCCTGGAAAGAGCAATAGTCAAAGAAATCTCCCCCAACTTAAATTCCAAAAATAGGTTACTGCAAGGAACCACCTTTCCCCATATGACTTAGTTAAGACTGAACGATGAAATCCTTTATTTACCTCTGATGAGGCCAGACACAGACCCTCCAAATACCCATTCATTGCCTCATAAATGATTAGCTGAACTTGTGCTCACTGATCAATCAGAACAATATATGCTTGTCAACCAAACTTAAGCTCTATTTTCTCCTTCCCCCAGGACCCTGAACTTTGACCCATCCTCAACTTCTTTAAGAGTCCCTCCTTGGAATTGGCTAGCCTCAATCAAGGTAGAACATTCTCTGATCTGTTATCCAGTCAAGCCATTTTTTCTTCCCACTTTTCTATACTCAGTTCTTTCTGGTCTTGTTTACTCTTCCCTAAAGAAAATATTTTTGTCTGACCTTTGAGAAGCTTGCAGATCTTATGAGTAGTCACCCAATCCCTATTGCAATAGGCCCTTTTATCCTGTCAATAAGCCTTTCAAAAAAGATCTCTCCTTACCAAGTTAGATCTGTTTATTTAACACAAGTCTTAAACTATTTTGTCTGCCCTGTACACTGTGTTTCACTAAATTCATGTAGGTGTGGAATAAACCCTCTGGTTTGAGTCAGTCCCCACCATTCTTCAATGTTCTATAGAGGCCACGTTCATCTAGTCATGATTCAAACATTTAAATTAGTTGCCTCGTCCCTTACACTTATGATTTAAATTGTATAAACCCAGTGGTTACATGTAAGTCTGGGGAGAGGAAATCCCGGGAAAAAAATACCTCTAAAAATCAAAATCAGTCAAAGGGAGAAATAAAGTTTAAAACCTGTTTATTGCTCACAAACTGCAATCCCGGGCCATCTTTCTCCTCTGCTCTAGCAGAAGCAAAACCAGCCCTCCCCCTAACCTCTCAGGTACATACAGATAAGCTCTTGGTTGTTATGGAGATGAACTTTCTCTGCACCCCTGAGGAATTCCATCTAAACTATTGATATGCAGATGTACTAAAGCCAGGTGAGATATTCTGGAAATACTACAATTTTACCCACATTACACTTGGCGGGCAAATGGTCAAGTGCCATTTTGACTTGGTATGCTTATTTTATTATTCATATTTGCCCTGAATTAGACATAAATCATACAGAAAGTCTTGTGTTTCCAGGCAGTGTGTCTTATTCACAGAGTGATCACATATATTTGTACAAAGAGGTGCCCTTTTCAGGATGATACCTCACAGAAAGGATGAAATTTGAGTAAAGTTAGAGAAATCACACTGTGGGGAAAATTACAAAATTTTCAGAACTCGCCTGGCCTTAGTACATCCCCATATCAATAAGTAATTACAAGCAGCTTCTGGGGCCTACCCTAGTCTTCCTCACTGCCGATTTTCCAGCCTTCCCTCTCCTAAGTCCACATCGGGCACCGACCTTGCCCTACCCCGCCGGACACCGCGGCAGCAACCCCAGCAGCCTCCGCAGTGACGGAACAAATGGGAGAGAGACGTGCCATGGCCCGAGTGGCGGCGGCGGCAGCAGCTGGCACAACTCCGCACCTGTCCTTCGCTTGCGCCTTTCCTGTCCGCCTCCCCTGCTGCCCGAAGGAATCTCCACCCTGCTTCTCTTTCTCACCCCCTCCTGCCCAGCCCGGGATGGGGAACGCTCCTTGGCGGAGGCTGCTGAGGCCCGCTAGGCTGAGGCACCTCGCAATATGACGAGGCTGGTGCCGACGACGCTGTCGGCTGTCGAGAGGGGCTGCGGAGTGGGATGCGTACGAGGGTATTGTCACGGTAACAGCAACATGTCGACTGGGGACAGTTTTGAGACTCGGTTTGGAAAAATCGACAACCTGCTGCAGAATCCCAAATCGGAAGTGAATTCGGATTGTTTGCTGGATGGATTGGATGCTCTGGTATATGATTTGGGTTTTCCTGCAGACTATGAAGTAGTGAAGGTGGTTGGTAGAGGTGCATTCGGAGAAGTTCAATTGGTAAGGCATAAATCCACCAGGTAGGTATATGCTATGAAGTTTCTCAGCAAATTTGAAATGATTAAGAGATCTGATTCTGCTTTTTTTCTGGGAAGAAAGGGACATCATGGCTTTTGCCAACAGTCCTTGGGTCGTTCAGCTTTTTTTATGCATTCCAAGATGATCGTTACCTCTACATGGTGATGGAATACATGCCTGGTGGAGATCTTGTAAACTTAATGACCAACTATTATATGCCTGACAAAATGGGCACGATTCTATACTGCGGAAGTAGTTCTTGCACTAGATGCAATTCATTCCATTGGTTTTATTCTTAGGGATGTGAAGCCTGATAACATGCTGCTGGATAAATCTGGGCATTTGAAGTTAGCAGATTTTGGTACTTGTATGAAAATGAATAAGGAAGATATGGGACGATGTGATACAGCAGTTGGAACACCCGATTATATTTCCCCTGAAGTATTAAAATCCCAAGGTGGTGGTCAGTTGGGGTATTTTTATATGAAATGCTTGTAGGCGATACACCTTTTTATGCAGATTCTCTGGTTGGAATTTATAGTAAGATTATGAACCATAAAAATTCACTTACCTTCTCTTATGATAATGTCGTATCAGAAGAAGCAAAAAATCTTATTTGTGCCTTCCTTACTGACAGAGAGGTGAGATTAGGGCGAAATGGTGTAGAAGAAATCAAATGACATCTCTTCTTCAAAAATGATCCTGGGCTTGGGACACACTCCGAGACACTCTAGCACCAGTTGTACCAGATTTAAGCAGTGACATCGATACAAGTAACTTTGATGATTTAGAAGAAGATAAAAGAGATGAAGAAATATTCCCTACATCTAAAGCTTTTGTTAGCAATCAGCTACCTTTTGTAGGATTTATGTGTTATAGTAATCGTAGATACTTGTTTCAGCTAATCCTAATGTGAATAAAAGCAGGAAATTTTGCAATAAAACCACTTATAAACTGGAAGAACAGCTGCATAATGAAATGCAATTAAAAGATGAAATGGAGCAGAAGTACAGAACTTCAAACATAAAACTAGACCAGATAATGAAAGAATTGTATGTACAGGGGAATCAAAGAAAAAGCCTAGAATCTACAGTGTCTCAGATTGAGAAGGAGAAAATGTTGCTACAGCATAGAATTAATGAGTATCAAAGAAAAGCAACACAGGAAAATGAGAAGAAGAGGAATGTAGAAAATGAGGTTTCTACATTAAAGGATCAGTTGGAAGACTTAAAGAAAATAAATCAGAATTCACAGCATTTCTAATGAGAAGCTGGCACAATTACAAAAGCAGCCAGAAGAAGCCAATGACTTACTTAAGACAGAATCAGACACAGCTGTAAGATTAAGAATCACACAGAGATGAGCAAGTCAATTAGTCAGCTAGAGTTCCCTAAACAGAGAATTGCAGGAGAAAAATAGTATTTTAGAGATTTCCAAGTCACAGACAGACAAAGATTATTACCAGCTGCAAGCTGGGTTAGAAGCTGAATGAAGAGACAGAGGTCATGATTCTGAGATGACTGGAGACCTTCAAGCTCGAATTGCATCTTTTCAAGAAGAGGTGAAGCATCTCAAACATAATCTGAAAGAGTGGAAGGAGAAAGAAAAGAAGCTCAAGACATGCTTATTCACTCAGAAAAGGAAAAGAATAATTTAGAAATAGATTTAAACTATAAAGTTAAATCATTACAACAGTTAAAACAAGAGGTAAATGAACATAAAATAACCAAAGCTCGTTTAACGGACAAGTATCAGTCTATCGAAGAGGCAAAATCTGTTGCAATATGTGAGATGGGAAAAAGGCTAAAGGAAGAGAGGCTCGTGAGAAGGCTGAAAGTAGGGTTGGTCAGATTGAGGAGAAGTGTTCTGTGCTAGAAGTTGATCTGAAACAATCTCAGCAGAAGCTTGAGGAGTTGATGGAAAATAAAGAATGGAGGATTGCAGTTAAGAATCTAAGTCTTCAGTTGGAGCAAGAATGAAATAAGTGACTGTTGTTACAAAATGAATTGAAGATTCAAGCATTTGAAGCCGATAGTTTAAAAGGTCTAGAAAAGCAGATGAAACAGGAAATAGTTTATTGGAAGCAAAGAGATTATTAGAATTCGAGTTAGCTCATCTTACAAAACAATACAGAGGAAATGAAGGACAGATGCAGGAGCTGCACGATCAGCTTGAAGCTGAGCAATATTTCTCGACACCTTATAAGACCCAGTAAAGGAACTTAAGGAAGAAATTGAAGAAAAAAAGAATTTAAAGAAAATACAAGAACTACAAAATGAAAAACCCTCGCCACTCAGTTGGATCTGGCAGAAACAAAAGCTGAGTCTGAGCAGTTGGCTCGAGGGCTTCTGGAACAGCAGTATTTTGAATTGACCCAAGAAAGCAAGAAAACTGCTTCAAGAAATAGACAAGAGATTACAGATACAGATCACACTGTTAGTCGGCTTGAAGAAACGGACAGCATGGTTACCAAAGATATTGAATTATTAATAACAGAAAATGAAGAGCTAACGGATAAAATGAGGAAGGCAGAGGAAGACTATAAATTGAAGATAGAGGAAGAGATTAGTAATCTTAAGGCTGCCTGTGGGGAACTGCCTTTGCATCCAGCCTCGCCACGAGGGTGGCCGCTGGGAACTGCCTTTGCATCTCAGCCTCACCACGAGGGTGGCCGCTGAGAACTACCTCTGAATTAAATCTCAGCCACGCCAAAGATGGCTGCTGAAAGCCCCCTGGGGTTCAGCTGCGCATGTGCACAACTCTGGGCCTGATTCGGAAAAGTGAGGGTTGCCTTATTAGCATAGGTGACCGATCGGGGAGAGACTTCACCCTATATATCCCATGCCCTGAGCCCCAATAAACGAGTTCTCCCTTCGAGTGAACTTCCTGTCGCGTCTGATTGTCTCCGGGGAAAGGGGCGGCCAGCGGCGAGTGGCCAGCGGCCAGCGGCCAGCGGCGGCGGCAGCAGAGGCTGGAGCGGCTGCAAGCGGTGGTGCCGCCGAGCTCCGGAGGCTGCGGGAACGGGCGGACAGCCGGCGCTTATCTCCCTTGCTCTGCCTATCGGGGCGAGCCTCTCTCCCTGCCTTCCTCCCCTCCACTGGTTCGGAGGGTCGCAGAAAGAGCTTGTAACACAAAGAGCTGTAGTCCTGACCGAGAGCAGGACCGGCGGGAGAGAGAGGGGAAAAAACCCGATAGCTGCCTTTGAAAAGAATAACACAGAATGAACCCTTAAAACGCAGGCTGTTAACAAGTTGGCAGAAATAATGAATTGGAAAGACTTAAAAATTGATAGAAAGCTAATACACAGGATTTGAGAAAGAAAGAAAAGGAAAATCAGAAGCTACAACTGGAACTCAACCAAGAAAGAGAGAAATTCAACAGATGGTAGTGAAACATCAGAAGGACCTGAATGACATCCAAGCGCAATTGGTAGAAGAATGTACACATAGGAATGAGCTTCAGATGCAATTGGCTAGCAAAGAGAGTGATGTCAAGCAATTGTGCACTGAGCTTTTGGATCTTTAGGATTCTACAAGTGTTGCTAGTGTTCCTAGTACTGATGAAACTGATGGAAATCTTCCAGAGTCAAGAATTGAAGGGTGGCTTTCAATACAAAATAGAGGAAATATCAAACGATATGGCTGGATAAAGCAGTATGTTGTGGTAAGCAGCAAAAAAATTTAGTTCTATAATGATGAACAAGATAAAGAGCAATCCAATCCATCTATGGTATTGGACATAGATAAATTGTTTCATGTTCTACTTGTAACCCAAGGAGACATGTACAGAGCTGAAACTGAAGAAATTCCTAAAATATTCCAGATATTATATGCAAATGAAGGTGAAATTGGAAAAGATGTAGAGATGGAATGGAGCAACAAGCTGAAAAAAAAAGTTTTCAAAATCACAAAGGCCATGAGTTTATTCCTACACTCTACCACTTTCCCGCCAACTGTGAGGCCTGTGCCAAATGTCTCTGGCATGTTTTTAAGCCACCCCGTGCCCTACAGTGTTGAAGGTGCCATGTTAAGTGCCACAGAGATCACTTAGGTAAGGAAGAAGACTTCATTTCTCCATGTAAAGTAACTTATGATGTAACATCAGCTAGAGATATGCTGCTGTTAGCATGTTCTCAGGATGAACAAAAAAAAATGGGTAACACATTTAATAAAGAAGAGCCCTAAAAATCCACCATCTGGTTTTGTTTGTGCATCCCCTCGAACACTTTCAACAAGATCCACTGCAAGTCAGTCTTTCCAGAAAGTCAAAAATACATCTGGAAAAACTAGTTAACCATGTGACCTCAGCACCTTGTGGAATCAAATGGGATGCTACCTGGTAAACCAGGCTTCTTTAGCCATGCAGAGCAGACAGGCTGTCCTTTGACACAAGTATCACAGGCTTCAGGGTTAAGATTGCTGTTACTCTGTCCTTGCTTTGGCACAAAAGCACACTGAGGGTTTTTGTTTCTTGTTTTTCTTTTTTATTGCAAGTTTGCATTCAGGTAGACTAGATTAATTATTAATATATAATGCAAGTACAATTGAGGGAAAGCTTAGCTAGATATATATATTTTTTAAAAGGTGCTGCCTTTTTTAATTTCTAAGAAAATTCCTGTCAATCATGATGAAACAGTTTTCCTTATATGAGTGGGAGGAAGGGACTTTCACTATGTGGAATGGAAGTCACTATCAAGATCAGCTTATGGAAGGAATAAAGAAAGTATCTCAAAATGAGACAATCGAAATTCTTTTAAATGACTGATTCAGATTCTGTGCTCTTGCAAGACTATACAAAACTATTTTAAGGAAGCAGTGACATCACTTGTCTTCAGTGCCCTCACTGTAGAATTTCAAACTCACTGTTGATTGCCCACAGTGGACTTGATGGAGAATAAAAACATTATGCTTTACAAAATACTGTATGTGTTTCAGCAAGTTTGTAGATTGGGGAATGGGAGAAGGCAAACGAAAGTTACAGTTAATCTATGCATTTTTGCCAAGCCATATTGAGTTATCTTACTATTAGACACATTAGGAACTAACTGTACAAAAGAAGCAATTTTAAGAGCATTTAGTGGGGTACATCATTTCTGTTATTGTATAAGGTATTTATAAGTGATAAAGTCATTAAGTTAACAAACATATAAGAAATATATGCACTGTTTGAAATGTAAATTATTCTTAGAATACTTTTGATGGGAGTTGCTTTGCCCTTTTAGTGCCTTAACTTGAGAGAATTATTTTACTGCCATGACTAAATATAGAAATTTCAAAAAAATATATTTTCAATAAAGTATGTGTCTGTGGGTTTTTCGTTGATAATTTGATTAATTTTAAATATTTGGAGGTTTGTTGGACTTTAATAAACTGAATACAATCTTTGCATCAAGCTATCTGCTAAAATAATGAATGACTTTATAAAACTGCAAACTGTGTAGAAGGAATATCAGTGTAAAGGAAATTATGGCAGTACATCTGTAATGTTTTCCAGTTAGCACAGGAATTACCAGATAAATACTGTTAAACTCTCGTCCAATAATGAGAGTTGATTCATATGGGTAGTATGATTTATTGTTTACTTTTTTAACCAAATTCCTCCTCAGTAACTTATAATGGCTTTGCAGTAATGTGTATCAAATAAGAAGCATTGGAAAACTGATTGGTCTCTAGGATGATATGCATGTTTCAAGTGGTATTGAAAACTGCACTGATGGATATGTAATAATAAACATCTGTTATTAATATGCTAATGACTGTACTTATTTAATGAGAAATCAAAGTAATGTATGGATGGATAACATTAAAAAAATAAGTAATTACAAGGGGGAGTGATGGCATATCTGGACTGGAGAAGTTGGGTGGTCTGGGTAAAATTGTAATATTTCTAGGATATCTTGCCTGGCTTTAGTGCATATGCATATCAGCAGGCATTCATCAGGGGTGGAGAGCAGTAGTTCATCTCCATATCAGAGGGTAATTACCTGGGCGACCTAGGGCTTATCTGAACCTGAGAGGTCAGGGAGAGCACTTGTTTTGCTTCTGCCTGAGCAGGAAAGAGAAATGTCCCCAGATTGTAAGCAATAAATGGGTTTTAAACTTTATTTCTCTCCTTGACTGATTTCAGTTTTAGAGGTATTTTACCCCAGGATTTCCTCTCTTGGGAGTTACAGTGCTTCTCAAACTGGTGGGTGCTCAGTTCATCTGTGAGTTTTGTTAAGGTGCAGTCTGATTTGTAGGTCTGGGATGGAACCCAAGATTCTTCAATTCTATCCAGCTCCTGGGTGACCTGCTGCTGCTGACTGAGGGATCATAATTTGAGTAGCCTCGCCCTAGTAGAAAGGAAACTGAGGAGCAAGGGTTGATGAGACCATTCCTCCAGGATTCAGTCCAGCAAAGGAAAGTGGGGCTGTATGAGGCTACAATTAAGAAAATTAGAGGATCTCTCAGAGGAAGTGTGTTAGAAAAGTACCATGGAGCCAACTGGACAATGGTAGAGCTACCAACAAAAGCATGTTAAAAATTGCAGCTCTAAAGATAATCAAGTGCTCTGACCTAAAGGAGCTGCATAGGAACTAGCTGTAGAAATATAATCAATTAGATGAAGAAAACTTTTTAAATTACACAAAAATCCAATCACTGCTGCTTTAGGTAATTGTAACTCTGGGGAGAGGAAATCCAAGGGAAAAATACTTCTGAAACTGAAATCAGTCAAAGGGAGAAATAAAGTTTGAAACCCCTTTATTGCTTACAAACTACAGTACGGGCCAGTCTCTTTCCTGGTCAGACAGAAGCAAGTGAGACCTCCCCGCAACCTCTCAGGTTCAGATAAGCCCTTGGTTATGGGACCTTGGCAAGAAAAATGGAGCATTGTAAACAGACTAATGACATACAATAGCAACAGCAATAAAATCATGATAATCCTCAAGCTAGAAGATTCAGCTAGGTTCAAAGTCTTATGCAGATTCAGTCCATAGCTCATCCATTCCACAGGCAGGCAGTAGCTGAACAGGTAGAGGGTTCAGTGTAATCATCACGTGGCAGCTACAGCAAGGGACGCATCCAGGCCTAAAGGACTGTAGAAGAAAATAAACTTAAGGGCAATAAGATACATGTTTTAATGACACCAGCATAGACAAACCTTGTCCATCAGGTAGGATACATGCAAGAGAGTGGTCTTGTGATAAAATGATGGCAAGAATGTTGTCCTAATCTAATATACCAGACTTTCAGTCCCCTCCCCATGGAAGTTACAGATGGGTCGATATATAGGGCTATGCGAGGTACATGCACTGGCCATAAAGATAAAACAAAACTTCCCTGAAAGATGCTCTTACCTCCTGGATGTTTTGGGTACACTACCATGAGCTTTGGGGGCCATTCAGATGTTTTTACAGGAATACACACAAGGCCAGGTTCCAGGCCCTTCCCCCAAGTTGCCAGAAGGGCCAGCCATCGCTGATCCATGTATCGAAATGTCCAGGGCCAGGTCCATTCAACAGTGTCTCCGGGGCTTAATGCAGTAGGGGCTGGCAGCAGGATGTTGCTCGGCTGGCCATATCCTGGCTTCAATAGCTCTTCTTTGGTTTGGGCATACAATTATATGAGAGGCAGCAAGGTGTGTGAGCATATCCACAGGGCTCAAAGCTCCTTTATGGGGCTGGCTTCTCATTCAAATAACGTAGCAGTGTCCGTAGGCAAACTGACCAACCCCACAGGCTATTGGTTCTGACTTCAGGCCAGATTTCAACAAACCGTTGTACCCCTCTATCATGACTGCCCCAGTAGGATTATATGGTACATGAAATTTCCACTTTATTCCTATTTGCTGCACCCATTGTTGTAACGCATATCCAGTAAAGTGGGTGCCTTGATCGCTCTCAGTCACCTGCTCCCAGCCATAGGCTGCAAAGAGATGCTCCAAGCCCTTAGTAGTTTGCTGATCTGCACGATGTGCAGGAAAAGCAACCAACAGTCCAGTAGCCATGTCCACACAAGTCATCACATACTGATAAGCTTCTGATATGGGCATAAGCCCAATATAGTCCATCTCACAAAGAGTATTGGCCTCCTTACTATTGTCCCAAGTTGCTGTGTGATTCGGTGTAAGTCCCTCTTAGAACATACAATGCGCTTCCTACTGGCCGGCAGGCACCTGACCGGAAACCAGCAGTCACTGCACTGGCGTCAGGCCAGCCAGAGGCACACCCCGCCTACAACAGCTAGAGACGCAAAGCACAGAGGTTTGCACGTGTGTGCTTGGCCCACTGGTTCTGACACTGGAGACAGGAACTGCAGAAGGGAATCAGGAAACAGATCTTTCCTCCCCCAAGCACCAACTCCGCTACCCTATGACCACCAACCTCACTTTAGGGGCTGAGTAGCTCCAGAGACTGGAGTTTCTGTGCACTAGTGGGCACCATACAGAAATATGAAATGTCAAAAAAACATGGTTCAGACGAAAATCTCACAAAACCCAAGAGGGCCAAATGAAACCGACCTCACCAATCTTCCTGAAAGAGAGTTCAAAATAAAAATTATAAACATGCTTATGGAGGTACAGAAAAATATTCAAGAACTCAGGAATAACTTTAAGTGAGAGATTCAATCATTAAGAAATTCCTTATCTAAAATGAAACATACAATGGAGGGATTTAAAAACAGATTAGATGTAGTAGAAGACACGGTAAATGGAATAGAAATTAGAGAAGAGGAATACAAAGAAGCTGAGGCACAGAGAGAAAAAAGAATCTCTAAGAATGAAAGAATATTGAGAGAATTGTGGGACCAACAAAAACAGAACAATATTCACATACTAGGGGTACCAGAAGAAGAAGAGAGAGAAAAAGGGATACAAAGTGTCATTGAGGAGGTAATTGCTGAAAACTTCCCCAATCTGGGGAAGGAAATAGTCTCTCTAGCAATGGAGGTGCACAGATCTCCCACACAAGGGACGCAAGGAAGCAACACCGAGACATATAATAATTAAAATGGCAAAGGTCAAGGATAAAGACAGACTTTTAAAAGCAGCTAGAGAGAGAAAAAGATCACATACAAAGGAAAACCCATCAGGCTATCATCAGACTTCTCAACAGAAACCTTACAGGCCAGAAAGGAGTGGCATGATATATTTAATGCAATGAAGCAGAAGGACCTTGAACCAAGAATACTCTACCCAGGAAGGTTGTCATTTAAATTTGAAGGAGGGATTAAACAATTTCCAGATACACAAAGGCTGAGAGAATTTACCTCCCACAAACTACCTCTACAGTGGATTTTGGAAGGACTCCTATACATGGAAGTATTCCTAAGGCTAAATAGATGTCACCCAAGGGAAAACAAAGAGTACAGAATATGATTCATAACATACAAAGATTGGAGGAAGAAGAAAAGGGAGGGAAAAAAAAGAACCTTTAGGTTGTGTTTATAATTGTATAAGAAGTAAGTAAAATTAGACTGTTAGATAGTAAGGGAATTGCCCTTGAACCTTTGGTAACTACGAATCTAAAGACTGCAATGGCAATAAGTACATACCTATCAATAATCACCCTAAATGTAAGTGGTCTGAATGCACCAATCAAAAGACATAGAGTTACTGAATAGATACATAAACAAGACCCATGTATATGCTGCCTACAAGAGACTCACTTTAAACCCAAAGACATAGACAGACTGAAAGTAAAGGGATGGAAAATCATATTTTATGCAACTAATACTGAGAAAAAAGCAGGAGTTTCAGTACTTGTATCAGACAAAATAGACTTCAAAACAAAGAAAGTCACTAGAGACAAAGAAGGACATTGCATAATGATAAATGGGTCAGTCCAACAAGAGGATATAACTATTATAAATACCTATGCACCCGAAACAGGATCACCTACATACATGAAACAAATACTAACAGAATTAAAGGGGTAATACAATGTAGTGCATTCATCTTAGGAGACTTCAACACACCACTCACACCAAAGGACAGATCAACCAGACAGAAAATAAGTAAAGACACAGAGGCACTCAACAGCGTATTAGAACAGATGTACCTAACAGACATCTACAGAACACTCCATCCAAAAGCAACAGAATACACATTCTTTTCAAAAGCAGATGGAATATTTTCAAGAATAGATCATATATTAGGCCACAAAAATAACCACAGTAATTTCAATAAGATTGAAATTGTACCAACCAGCTTCTCAGATCACAAAGGTATGAAACTAGAAATAAATTACACAAAGAAAATGAAAAAGCCTACAAACACATGGAGGCTTAATAACGTGCTCCTAAATAATCAATGGATCAATGACCAAATACAAACAGAGATCAAGCAATATATGGAGACAAATGACAACAATAATTCAAAACCAGAAAATCTGTGGGATGCAGCGAAGGTGGTGCTAAGAGGGAAATATATTGCAATACAGGCCTACTTCCGGAAAGAACAAACCCAAATGAACAGTCCAAACTCACAATTAATGAAACTAGAAACAAATGAGGCCCAAAGTCAGTAGAAGGAGGGACATAATAAAGATTAAAGCATAAATAAATAAAATTGAGAAGAATAAAACAATAGAAAGAATCAATGAAAACAGGAGCTGGTTCTTTGAGAAAATAAATAAAATAGATAAACCCCTAACCAGACTTATCAAGAAAAAAAGAGTCTACACACATAAAAAAAAATCAGAAATGATAAACGAAATATCACTACAGACACCACAGAAATACAAAGAATTACAAGAGAATACTATGAAAAATTATATCGTAAAAAACTGGATAACCTAGAAGAAATGGACAGCTTTCTGGAAAAATACAACCTTCTAAGGCTGACCCAGGAAGAAACAGAAAATCTGAATAAACCAATTACCAGCAAAGAAATTGAATTGGTAATCAAAAAACTAACTAAGAACAAAACGTCTTTACCACTGCTGAATTTCATCAAAAATTTAGTGAGAACCTAATACCCATCCTCATTAAAGTTTTCCAAAAAGTTGAAGAGAAGAGAATACCCCCAAACACATACTATGAGGCCAATATCACTCTAATACTAAAACCAGCCAAAGACACAGCAAAAAAAGAAAATTACAGACCAATATCCCTGATGAACATAGTTGCAAAAATATTCAACAAAATATTAGCATACCGAATTCAAAAATACATCAAAAAGATCATCCATCGTTATCAAGTGGGATTGATCCCAAGGATGCAAGGATGGTATAACATTTGAAAATCCATCAACATCATCCATTACATCAACAAAAACGACAAAAACCACATGATCATCTCCATAGATGCTGAAGAAGCATTCAATAAAAATCAACATTCATTCATGATAAAAACTCTCAACAAAATGGGTATAGAGGGCAAATACCTCAACATAATAAAGGCCATATATGACAAACCCACAGCCAACATTATACTTAACAGCGAGAAGCTGAAAGCTTTTCCTTTAAGACTGGGAACAAGACAAGGATGCCCACTCTCCTCACTTTTATTCAAGATAGTTCTGGAGGTCCTAGTCCCGGCAATCAGTCAACACAAAGAAATAAAAGGCATCCAGATTGGCAAGGAAAAACTCAAACTGTCCCTGTTTGCATATGACATCATATTGTACCTAAAAAACCCTAAAGAATCCACTCCAAAACTATTATATCTAATATCTGAATTGAGCAAAGTTATGGGATACAAAATTAATTCCCAGAAATCTGCTGCATTTCTATACACTAATAATGAACTGGCAGAAACAGAAATCAGGAAAACAATTCCATTCACAATCGCATCCAAAAGAATAAAATACCTAGGAATAAACCTAACCAAGGATGTGAAAGACCTATACCCTGAAAACTACAAGACATTCTTAAGAGAAATTAAAGAGGACACTAATAAGTGGAAATTCATCCCATGCTCTTGGCTAGGAAGAATTAAGATTGTCAAAATGGCCATCCTGCCTAAAGCAATCTACAGATTCAATGCAATCCCTATCAAAATACCAACAGCATTCTCCAATGAACTAGAGCAAATAGTTCTAAAACTCATATGGAACCACAAAGTCCCAGAATAGCCAAAGCAATTCTGAGAAGGAAGAATATAACAGGGGGAATTACTCTCCCTACAAACCTACAGTAATCAAGACAATTTGGTACTAGCACAAGAACAGATCCATATACCAGTGGAACAGACTAGAGAGCCCAGATATAAACCCAAGCATGTGTGGTCAATTAATATACGATAAAGGAGCCATGGATATACAATGGGGAAATGACAGCCTCTTCAACAGCTGGTGTTGGCAAAATTGGACAGCTACATGTAAGAGAATGAAACCGGATTACTCTCTAGCCCCATACACCAAATTAAACTCAAAATGGATCAAAGACCTAAATGTAAGTCATGAAACCATAAAACTGTTAGAAAAAAATATAGGCAAATATCTCTTGGACATAAACATGAGCAACTTCTTCATGAACATATCTCCCCGGGCAAGGGAAACAAAAGCAAAAATGAACAAGTGGGACTATAACACACTAACAAGCTTCTGTACAGCAAAGTTTACCGTCAGTGGAACAAAAAGACATCTTACATTATGGGAGAATATATTCATAAATGACATATCCGATAAGGGGTTTACATCCAAATTGTATAAAGAGCTCATGCACCTCAACAAACAAAAAGCAAATAAGCCAATTAAAAAATGGACAGAGGAGCTGAACAGACACTTCTGCAAAGAAGAAATTCAGATGGCCAACAGGCACATGAAAAGATGCTCCACATCACTACTCATCAGAGAAATGCAAATTAAAACCACAATGAGATATCATCTCACACCAGTTAGGATGGCAGCCATCCAAAACACAAACAACAACAAATATTGGTGAGGATGTGGAGAAAGGGGAACC
>JAQQAC010007890.1:41261471-41282314 GCA_029783875.1 Phataginus tricuspis | reverse complement strand
ATATACTCTTTCAAAAACATCTGGATAGAATTCAAACATCTCACATCTACAGATTTCTCAACAGGAAGTACTTTTGCATAATTAACTCTCTCCCCAGCACTAGGGTATATCTCTTTCCTTGGTACATTCCTTTTCCAACTTTCCTTGAGTCAGCCAAAAAGGAAGGATTGGTTAGGCTAGGAGAGTAAAATCCTGTATCCTAGGGGCCAGTAGGCTGCCGTCAAATTCAACTCAGTTCTCCCGTCTCCTGGAATAAATGCTTTTCTCTCTGGGAGAACTGATGGTAATAAACCATTTGGAAACTGAGTTCCTTGATAAGAAAAATGTCTTATAAGATTGTGAAGTGTCTGATCCACAGAGGAAATAACGTTAAGACATGCTTTTAAGTGCAGAGTAATAATAGCCCTTTAAATCAATGGAGGGTTGGCACCATGCACAGGAAAACAAAACTCTTGGTTATTCTTACAAAGATATTTTAATGAGAGTTAACACAGGTTTTGGGATCCTGAAAAGCCAAAGCAGAGCTGAAATGTTCCAGAGACGACTGAAAGAAACCAGCCACACGTAGAGCTCTGGGACACAAGGAAAAACGGGTATTAGAATCAATACACTTGTAAGAGGTCAGATCTCAGGGGACGATTATGAGTCTGCGAATGTAGGATACAGACGAAAAGGGAGGAAAGGAGGGAAATGGAACCAGTTGGGGCTGCCAGAAATGGAAGACTATGGCTAGGGCGATGACAGGAAGAATGCTTTCTTCTAATTCCCCACTTTCAGGTCCCCTAGGTAACTAGAAATAAAATGCGCAAACCTCCACAGCCTCTTTAAAAATTACAAAGGGCAGAAAAGTTCTTTAAGCAGAGAAATAGAAGACATAATTTCCTGAGCAAATAGGTCTTTCTACAGATTTCTCCTTTTGGGGTAAAATCGCCCACTGTATGCAGGATATCACCTTGCCGTCTTTCAGCGTCTTGGTCACCACCTTCTTGGAGCCTTTGGGCGCCAGAGCACACTTGTTCGGTTCAGGCATTATGATGAAAAAACACGCTAACGGGGTAGAAAAAACGCTTTAGCTACAATGTTCATATTGGTGCGATTTCCATGCAAATGAAGTGTGAAGACTTAAGATTTTGATTGGATAGATTGTTCAGCGTTTCAATCTGTTATACAAATTAAGTTACTGGAGTTCGCTGTTGTAATTGGTTACAACTTAGATTGTTTTAGCCAGTCATATAGCGCAATTTACAATTCCTCTTGCACGTATAATGTCTTCTAATTTGCTGAGAAATTTGTACTTTTGCTTCTTTTTTTTCTTGGTAAGCATCTTGATTTAGGAATATTGAAATGTCTGGGCGTGGAAAACAGGGCGGCAAGGCCCGCACCAAAGCTAAGACGCGTTCCTCCCATGCCGGGCTGCAGTTTCCCGTGGGTCGCGTGCACCGTCTGCTCCGCAAGGGCAACTACGCCGAGCGGGTTGGGCCGGCGCGGCCGTGCCCCTGGCGGCGGTGCTGGAGTACCTGACGGCCGAGATCCTGGAGCTGTCGGGCAACGCGGCCCGCGACAAGAAGACGCGTATCATCCCCCGCCACTTGCAGCTGGCCATCCGCAATGACGAGGAGCTCAACAGGCTGCTGGGCCGCGTGACCCTCGCGCAGGGCGGCGTCCTGCCCAACATCCAGGCCGTGCTGCTGCCCAAGAAGACTGAGAGCCACCACAAGTCCAAGGGCAAATAAACTAGAAAAACAGGAAATTGGATTCTTGTGGGATCAGTCTTATCAAAAGGCTCTTTTCAGAGCCCCCCACGTACTCTAAAAGGGCTTCTTACATTCTTAAGTAGCTAACTGACAAATTATTTTAAGTTTAACCAATCTAGAAGTAAATTCTAGTACTTAAATTGAAGACTTCTACTGGCTAAGTAAAAAGAATGTAGAAAAGGGTTGTCTCAGGTAGAGCCAATCAAACCAGAAATCGTGAATAATAATGCTTGTGTTGGATTTAGGTGCAAACCTAGTTAGTGACCCACAGGGCAATAAACCCACACTCTCAGTATTATCTCACATTGAAAACTGTTTCATATCTTAATAGAACCATCTGCAATTCATACTTTCTGAAAGAAACCAATCTCCAACTCTACTGAGCTGGGTCCTACTCAGTTGTAATCAACCACACACCCTGGAGTCCCAGCACTGGGCAGAGCTAAACAGGGTTCACTGTGACTTTGAAAAGGCACACAGTAATCTTTGTATCATTTGCAAGTTTAGAGATCTTAGCATTTTACATAGACTTCAGTTGAAATTGTAAAACGTGGAGTGTTTTATATAAGGATGCTGTTAATGAAAAATATGTTAATGTATACATTAACGTGAAATCACTGGTCTTGGTGCTTTAAGGAAAAGTATAAAATTAAAAAAGAGTATTTTAGTTTAAATAGAGAAGGAAATTGTGAAATTAGCTTTCCTAAACTAAAAGAGGGTAAAAAAAAAATCACTTGGGCAATCATATTCAGCACGCGTCTTTTAAAAAAACTAAGAAAGCTAGTTTCAGGTGCCGAAACTTATTCAGCAAATAATTTATATTAAATTCTGCAGAGAAAAGTCAAAGAAACAGCATAAACGTAGGGGCGAGAAAGCGTTAAAAATACCGGCAGTTAAAGGGGTGGGTTGGAAGAAGATATTAATTTTTGGTCTAAAAGCATTGGACACGGGGACTCATGTGGTCAGGGGGACCTGGTGGCTCTGCGAAAACACCAACCAGTGCTCCATCCACGCCAAGCGCGTCACCATCATGCCCAAAGACATCCAGATTCAGATTCCGCATGGCATCCGTGGAGGGTGTTAAGTGGTTCCTAATCAAAGGCTCTTTTCAGAGCTAAAGTCTCCAAAATATTGCTGTGTCCTTTCGTTAACAAAAATATACCCACCTCTCTCCCCTCTTTTCCCCTGAAGTGTTACTACAAGCTCTTTTATAAGGTCAGTTGGGTGGCTCTGAAAAGAGCCTTTTAGGCACTACTCACAACTAGTCCTAATTCTTACTGCTTGGTGGCCTCCTTCTTGGGTTTGGCAGTTTTCGGCCTGGCTGCCTTGGGTTTAGGGGTTTTGGCCTTGGCTGGACTCTTCGCTGCTTTCTTCGGTTTGGCTGCTTTCACCTTTTTCGGGCTCTTGCTCACTTTCTTGGCCCCAGCAGCCGCAGCTGGCTTCTTCGCCTTCTTCGGGGCTTTCTTGGTGCTCTTCTTCGGAGTGGCCGCGCTCGTTTCTTTTCTTGGGCTTCTTGGCCGCAGCCGGTTTCTTGGCCTTGGACTTCGCTTCCCCGGAAGCCGCTTTCTTGTTGAGTTCAAAGGAGCCGGAAGCGCCGTTGCCCTTGGTCTGCACCAGGGTGCCCTTGAACACCAGGCTCTTGAGGCCCAACTTGATGCGGCTGTGTGTGTGGGGGGGGGGGGGGGGGGGGGGGGGGTGAGGGTGTGTGTGTGTGTGTGTGTATGTATGATAAATTCTTCCCTTTGTGCCTTCAATAACTTGCTCTCTGGTAATAATCTAAACATTCTTGCTTTCTCATACATTCAACAATTGCTTGATTTTCATTGAGATTTATTCAGAAAATCTGCTTCATATGAGGAGAAATAACACAGGCTCTTTTTGTATTTCTCTGCAAGGATGATAGTAACAGCTACTTGGAATAACAGCTATTTCTGATAATAAACGTCATTATTTTGCCTGTAAAACCTTTATCAGATCTTGTGACTATTTAGAGGGTTAATGAATTTTGGGACTTTAAGCATTCAGCATTTGTCTGGGAAAATGGGAAATGCAGTAATCAGTGATTCTCCTGACATGGTATGTTGGGCATATGTTGCATAGCTATTGGTAGAGGAGGTCCAGGAAGAGGCATAAAAGAGACTTGGGCCCCTTTACTGGTCTAAAAATATTCTTTTGTTTACTTTGGTTTCATTGAGGTTGGGGGGTCAGTTATTAAAATGTTAACAAGCTTTGGGTTCAGAGATCTGTCATCTTTGGGGAAGATAATGGCAAAGTATTCAAGTAACAGAATTAAGGAGTATACACAGGCCCAACACATTCACACACACACACACACACACACACACACACACACACACACACACTTCTATAGAATTACACTGAGGGAAATATTAAAACATGCATGTTTTATATTCACTATATTTCTCACTTCTATAAGTGAGTATATAGGCTTATAGGAACCACATTACAGCTTATGCTTAATGTTATATAGGAAATAGATTGGTGATAGATAGGATTTATTCCGGTTTTCTTTCTCCTCAATATATATGTTTGTCTCTAACATTATGTTTATTTCGAAGCATGTACAAATCTCTGTTTCACTGTGACTATGAATGGAAGAAATCCTGGAAAAAGAGCAAAGCCCAGAAGGTGAGGGTTTCATACATCTACATGATCTCATCAAAATCAACAACTGATTACTTAAGCACATCTAATTTAAACATTAAGAATTAATACATGTTAATAAAAAATAAATGTTAATTAAAAATAAAAGTTAACACAATTCAAATGGGTGAGATGAAATGAGAAATCAGCTTATTACCAATCATTTTTACTTTGTGTATTCACTTATTGTGGAGCTTATGTACTAATCATCTTTGAACAGTTTGACTTATTATATTTGGTTCTGAGTCTCATTTGAATATTTCTTTGACAGTAGTGAAGAGGATGAATTACAGAGAGGGTGAGGGCGACCAGAGATCATAAAAAGACTGTGAGAATAGCCAGTCCACACAAGAAATAGAAGAGCCAGAATTACAACCATGATGCAGGACATAAAAGAGGAGCAGCACCAACAAAGGAAGAGCTGCCTTAGACACTTAAATGTAGGAAATCTTCAAGTACTACCCCATTCGCCTTAATGGTTCACCTTTATGTAGATAACTTTGAAGTCTTTCCCTTCAGATCTGTCCTCTTGCTTAATTACCAAACTTGTGTTTCCAGGTGCTTGATGGATATCTATTTCTAGAGCTACCTACTCCAGACTCTCAACATGAGCAACCTCGCCGAAGTAGTTTCCAATCGGAAGATTACCCCTTCCAGCTGACATTCTTATAAGTTCTATTAACAGGCCTATTTTATTCACTGAGCCATACTTGACTGGGTGAAGGCTTATTTTCCATTGACGGTGTAGAGCAACTATGAAATAAGTAGTCTGTTCTAGTTTCTACCACTGAGCTCTGAATGGCCCAACTATGTGTCTCTTTATAGACAGCGTTCTCACATTATAGACAGAATTCTTCAGCAACATTCAGAATGTTTCAGAGACTATATTCCTATTAGATATGATAAAGGAATGTAAAACCTATAGGGCTTTTGGTCCCCTTCACATGTTAGAGAAATAAAACAATTCTGTTAACAAAATGACCCTTCTTTATCAATACAGAGGAGAGAGAACAATTTATTATTGAGTAATAAATAGGAACAGATTTACATTCATGTCAATTAACAAAAAAATTACTAGTTAGGGAAAAATCTCTTATGTCTTATACAGCAAAACAGACGAAACAATGACTTATTTTCTAGAGAAGCAGGAGCTATACCTATGACAATCTCCCATTTATCTTGTGAGACACTACTAAACTAATTCCAGAGGTACATTTTTATATATCTAGAGATTATCTGGCCCCCAACCTAGCAAATACTTCTACATTGTAAAAACTGGAGACTGGGCTTTACCCCTAGAAAAAATTCTCTCTATTCCTAAGGGAAGATTATAAAAAACTCACACATTTCTTCAAGAGAAGGAGAGAAAATGACCTCTTTAATGTTTATAAATGAAAAAAATCATTGCCATTTACCCTTATACACCTCCATCAGATTGTTGCTAGTAACATGATTTTTCACTCCAACATTCATGAACTGCCCAATGCTCCTCTCTGCACATTTTTGAAACCCAGTGTTTTAAGGCTTTTAGGATCCCATAGAAGAGAGAATCTTCACCATTTTTATGTCATGGACTACTTTGTATATCAGATAAAGCTTATGGGCCCCTTCCCAGAATATTCTTTTTAAATGCTTAATATTGTATACATAGGATTACAAAGAAAAAATATATTAACATACTGTGGGTAAAACTGTAATATTTCCAGAACATCTCGCCTGGCTTTAGTACATCTGCATATCAATAGGCATTCAGATGTCGAAAGAAGTATGGCTTTAGTTCATTTGCATCATTCCTCAGGGGTGGAGAGAAGTTCATCTCTACACCAGTGGGTAATTACCTGGGTGACGTAGGGCTTATCTATACCTGAGACGTGAGGGGGAGGACCGGTTTTTCTTCTGCTGGAGCAGGAAAGAGAGCAGTGCCCAGACTGCAGTTTGTAAGCAATAAACGGGTTTTAAACTTTATTTCTCCCTTAGACTGATTTCAGTTTTTAGAGGTATTTTGCCCCAGGATTTCCTCTCCCCGGACTTACACATACCATTTTCAAATTTACCAAAAATACAAATTGGTGAAGTATTAACATATATGCTTCTTTATCAACATATTGGATAACAAGATAACCCGTATGACCAAGAATTACCGCAGGTTAGGAGTTGAGAGCAGCCACAACACTGTCACAATGATATTGAGTGCTTATTTGCGGATATATTTTTAAACACTTTGCATAGACTATCTCTTTTTAACTTGAGTGCTCTATAATGTACATGTTCTTATACATTTGAATTGAAAAAACAGTACAGACTACTGTCCAAGGTCACATAGCTAGTATGTGCAGCAGGCTGTCCCCAGAGCTTGACAGAGTGCTATGTAATGACAACTGGTTGGAGAAATACAATGTGGTAATCAAACAGTGCTACCTGAAGCTGTCCATAATTAAGTATGCAATCAAACCATAAACTAGGCTCACAGCAGAACACAGTTCTAATCACTTTGGGATATACATATTTATATCTTCAGTGCAGCCCTGAATTTTGAATGTGGTCTGACCTCTAAATATGTAACCATTTACTTTTAGTTGCCTCAGTAGGGTTATCCAGCGTACATACAGAAGAGCCCTGTTCAGTTAACCATTCATTCATTAATCAATAAAGTGAAACTTAAGCAATAAAAATATGATGTGCTTAAAACTATTTAAAACGTCTTAGACAACAGTGTGTATTAACCAATTTCATATTCTGGGAAATCTGAAGGAAAAATGTCAGGTTTCTTTGTGGAAAGTGTATGAATTGCTCTACTTAATGGCCGCAAATAATGTGTACACACACAATCTGTAGAAAGCATTTACTAAATACCCTCTCCAACATCTATTGCTTCAGGTGCCCCATCTGGTCTCCAGAGCTCTGAGCAAGGGACAAATAAGCAAAGGGCGGGAACTGAGTGTGGTTACCGCCCCTGCTCTTGTGGTTTTCTATCAGGTCCGTTACATTACTATAAAGGTACCGAGCGGTTGCTCTCGGAGGCGTTGGGTAACAGCCTTAGAGACTGTTGAGTATGTCTGGACGCGGTAAGGGTGGGAAGGGCTTGGGTAAAGGCGGCGCTAAGCGCCACCGCAAGGTGCTGCGGGACAACATCCAGGGCATCACCAAGCCCGCCATTCGCCGCCTGGCCCGGCGCGGCGGCGTCAAGCGCATCTCTGGCCTCATCTACGAGGAGACCCGCGGAGTGTTGAAGGTGTTCCTGGAGAACGTGATCCGGGACGCCGTCACCTACACCGAGCACGCCAAGCGGAAGACGGTTACCGCCATGGACGTGGTCTACGCCCTCAAGCGCCAGGGCCGTACCCTGTACGGCTTCGGAGGCTAAGTAAATTCAACTCATTCTCGCCATTTTACATAATACGTCAAAACCAAAGGCCCTTTTCAGGGCCATCTAACTTACTCACTTAAAAAGTTGTAATGCTGCTTTCCATCTTTTAGCTCAGACAACGAGTCTCTAGTACTTTTTCGTGTAGGATAAGTTGTTTCAGGATCATTTTTGACTGCGTTTGCATCTATCATTTCATACACAAAGCAAAGGTTTGGAGAGCACAAAAGTCTAGGTAGTCTGGTACTGCCAGAAATGTAAAGGAGATTAGATATTTTTGAGTTTATCTTAAGACTAGCCTTTTTCTGATGTCACCTTATGGTGGGCTGGAGGGAGTGCAGGGGTGACAGGCAAAGTAGAAGGCAGCGTCCTGTAGGAACCACAGTTGAGTGCATAGGGTTTTCCTGTTTATAAAAGTACTGGAGGGACATGCCAACTTGTTTAGCTTTTTGCTTCTCAACCGCCCTCCATCCACCCAGTTACTGGTTTCTCGAGTCCAAAATGACATTTTAAATGTATCCATGGCTGACATATATGTAGATTTGTGCTTACCAGGTTTTATTGCCTTTTTATCCTGAATAATAGACTTGATTACAAGCTGATTTACCATAAAGTATAGATAATGCTCTTGTTTGCTGCCACAAATCCTGACAAAAAGTGCTGGAGTGAGCCTTTCAAACCAGGTCTTCACATTCAGATCCCACCTTTTTCTACACGTCAGGAAATGAGACAAAATAAGCAGATCTCAAGCGTGTTAATAACCATTTCTTACTATCTTTCCACGATCTCCTAGGACTGTCATCATGTCACTTATTTTACAAATAATCTTGGATTCTTGCAAGACTGGCATTTTTCCAGTATAATGTGTTTGCTTTATAATAAAGGCATAGCTGGACAGATAGCTCCTTAGGTAGAGGTAACATTTCCTGGTGTTTGCTCTCCAAGTGTGAGTAGAAGTCACTCCCAGGTCTGGACTTTAAAATCCTTCTTCCCACTAGCTATGAAGAGTGTTCTTGCTTGACCAAGCAGGGAACATGCCCGAGGACATGCCATAACAATGACTTATAAGGAACAAGAGTCCCTGACCACGAAGAAAAGCGCTGCCCCACAGAGCTAGACTAATCACAGTGCATCTGTTCCATGCAACAAGAATAACTATCTTTAAGCTAATTTACTGTTCAGTCTCTTTGTTATTTGTTACAGTAACTTTACCATAACAAATATGGTTTTGTTTTCTCAACTTACTGAGCAGTACGGACTGTCCTTCCATTTGCCTGAAAGCTCTTTTAAGGAATACTGGTGCCAAATAAGCCTCTCTCCGTAGAATTCTCTTACCACTGAGTTCCATTCTGGGCAAAACACAGGAGCTCATGACATGTTAGAAACGAATATGTGGACTGTCCCTATATCTTAGGCAGTTCTGATTTGGATATTTCAAAGTACTGCCTCTCCTTAAGAGAGTAGTTCTTTAAAATATATGGATCAAAAACCCCTTTAAGAATCGGTTAAAAAAATATACATGTGGACAGAAATATTTCATGGAGCTTATTTACCCTCTTGAGGCTCATTCAGGAACTCCCAGGGATCCATGGATTCTTGTTAACCAACTGGAACTTAAGATTTCAGGAGATTTAAAATTTAAGGAAAGAGGGGAAAGGGCAAACATAACACACACACAAAAAAAACATTAAACAAGAGTAAATTTGTCTTAACACTTTACCTTAGTTTACCAATCTCCCAGCACCCAAGTCCTCTATTTGTTGAGCACAAACTCCTCCCTGCCCTAGAATTTTTATACTGTGGCCTGGAACTTTCATTCCCTCCATTGTTGGTTCCCTTATCTGAAGTGTCCTCATCACTGTCACTATTGGCACCTGGTTTTATTTCAAATAATTTCATAGTAGTCAGAACTCCTATTTGAAATTATCTTGTTGAGTTATCAGCATGCTTATTATCTCTCTTCTTCCTGTAGGATATCAGTCCCTGAAGAGCAGGTTCCTGTCTCCCTCACTGCTGGAACTTAATGCCTCACACAAAAGAAATCAATGTTGACAAAATACTGAACAGAATCACTTCAGCTGCTCTCTGATTTGTTTCTTGTATCCATTGCTCCATTCTACCTGCCATGTTTATGACTTGGGCCTTTGTCCTGTCTCATCACGATTATTTCCCTCTTGGTTTCCTGCCACCAGAGGCAACTTCCTAACACTGGAGCCAATCATGTCAGTCCCTGCTCCGAAGCTTTCTGTAACTTTTTGTTGTCTGCAAAATAAACCTAAACTTCATTGTTTGACATCCAGACACTTTACCATTGTATACCATTACCCTCATCTTTACCACAAGGAAAGCTCAACCCAGGAAGCTCCATAGGAAGGGGCTTTGGTTAGTTAGCTTGTTTTTCTGCATAGTATCAGATGTTCTTAAAGCATAGTGCCAGATAAGCAACATCTATATCTTCTGGTAACTTTTTAGAAAGCCAGAATCCCCGATTTCTCCCTGAGCTAACGAAATAGAAACTCAGGACCAGTAATCTGTTCTTTAACAAGCCCTCTAGGGGCTTCTGATGCACACCCAAGTTTGAGAACTAGAGAACTGCTCTATATCATAAGTAACTTGCGTTTGGCATTTCATATGAACCAACCTACAGAAGGCCTTTGTATCAGGCAGTACAAGTGCCTTCCTAAAGATTTCCCCTCCTTCCTTTGTAATACAGCCTCAGTTTTGTTCAGGGCTCCCCTTCCTCCTTGCCTTGTGATCTAGGGAAGACAGAGTTCCTCTCTCGCCTCATGGATCAGGTCCTGATTCAACCACATCAAGTCGTTAAGTGTCCCATGCCCTTTAGTAAACATTAGTTTGGGGCTGGGTATACAGCCAGTTCTTTGGGGTTGTAAGAGCTTTTAACAACTTCCCCAAGAATATGTAATGATATGCTGAAATAGGAGGTGCTGATCAATAAACTGTGTGTGCGTGTGTGTGTCTTGGGGATAGATGTGGAATGGAATCAGAAACACTTCAGGTAGAGAAAAAGTGCAAAAACCTGGAGGCTGGAAAGGTCATAGCATATTCCAAAAACTCCGAAAAACAAAAAATGGAGAAACAAAAACAAAGAAGAATCCTTTCAGATGGGTTTGGACAGTGAGGTGAGGGCTAGAATGCAGGGCTTCAGACCACACGACAGCTTTCTGATTTTGTGCAGTGGGAATCATTGAAGTCTGTGATCAGAGGTAATACGAACGATCCTGTGTGCTTTTTAAAGGACCATGGTGAATCTGGAATGGAAACTAGATTCATTATGGACAGAGGAGTTTCAGTATTATCTCAAACAAATCAAGGTGATCACAAAAAGTTGAAATGCAGTTGTAATTCGGTGACCTGAAAATAAATCCTAGTTTATTACTATGTGCTTATTTCACCTTTTTGAGAGACAAAAGGGGAGACTAGCTGGGAAGGCTGGCTAGGGATTTTCCACAAGGATAGTGAGATTCCTCGGCAGATTTGGTATGTCCACTTATCGGTGAGGTCCTGCCAACTAAACATTTCTCAATTTCCAGAATGAAGCTCTACCCTTAAATTTACTGAGAAATAAAGGAAGAAAACTTCTATTTTCCTGGGTTTACATATTTTTGGCATTATGTGATTACAAACTGTAGACTACCCAGACCTCAGTGTTGAACATTGGAATGTTAAAAAGCACCTCCCTGCTTTCTTCCTCATTTTGTCCTCCTGTCTACCCTCTGACCTGCGCTGCGTCCCTCTCTTCATCTTTGCCAGGATCGTCCCACCGTTGCTGAACTGTGCAGGGAGAGGATTGCTGGAGACAGTATTATAGGCTGACGGAATCGCAAAGGAAGTCGCAAGTGACAGTAAAGGACGAATTGGAGGCTGCAGAGCCAATCTTTATATTCTGTGGCTATACTAGTGAGGAGCCTGAGACGGCCGAATACTGAGAATTGTTTTTTGCAGGTCTAAGTTTCAGTACTGTCGGGGACATGAGTGGGGGGAAATTCTTGTATACCTCATTAGACTTTAAAAAGAATTCTGAGAGCCTTTTAAAAAAGTTTAGGAAAGAGAGACAAAGCAAAACTAGCAATTATTATCAGTTTTTCCCGTTCTGGATTGCTGCAGACGCCCAACAAAATAGGTTTGTAAAGAATCTTAGGAAAGATGCTTAAGCCAGGACTCTTAAAGCCCTAGGCAAAAGGCTGGTGGATTAGGGACTGGGAGGAAGGAATTAGACTCAACAAAAGAACGTGGGGCGTGTAGCTCTGGGGGGTTAGCGTGTTCCTGGCCCGGGGCGAATAAACCGGTGTGACCGAAATCAGTCAAGAGAAAGGCTAGATTGGGAGAAGCCCTCTCATTGCTCACAGTGAGGCCTGTCTCCGTCCCCTCTGGCCGCCACTCTCGCTCTTTCTCTTTCTCTCTGGTCCCGGTTAGCGGCTCTCAGTCCCAGCAGCTACCGCGCGCGCCCGCTCACTTCCCCACCCGCCCCTTTCGGGAGGAACCCAGCGGGCGGGCCTCGGCGACTGACAAGCGCCAACCAATTATGAAACGGAGGGAAGGAGAGACCTGCCTCTTTCCCACCCCTTTTGCCGCGGAAGCTGCAGCGGTATCGAGTGGGCTAAAGCCAACTGGGAGACCCCAGACGGCCATCCAAGGTGTCATTGAAGTAGGAAGTCCCGCTTTTAGCAGTATTTTCAGTTTCTGTGATCTCTTAGATGCTAAAGTGACGCTTTATAAAAATCTAGAAATCAGTAAGTTTACGGGCTTCAAGTGCAACTAGCCCACAGAACACCTGTGCAAGTTTTATAAGGGTGAGGAGACTCTCGCCAAGGGGTTAGGGAGTCAGCACTGGACGTTTTCAGTCAGGTTCGCCTACACTGCTGCAGACCCTCGCACAGGGTAGGATAACCAACCATATGCAGTGAAATCGACCACCCGAAAATCGGTAAGTAGCAATGCTTTTCTAAGTATACCATTAATGGTAAATGAACACCGACTTTCTGAAGACGGCACATGCTAGTAGTGCACAGCTTTTGACTGAAACCATGAGCGGCTCTGAAAAGAGCCTTTGGGTTTTTCTTAAGAGCTGTTGCGGGACCAAATTTACTTGGAGCTGGTGTACTTGGTGACGGCCTTGGTGCCCTCGGACACGGCGTGCTTGGCCAGCTCCCCGGGCAGCAGCAGGCGCACAGCGGTCTGGATCTCCCTGGAGGTGATGGTCGATCGCTTGTTGTAATGCGCCAGGCGCGACGCCTCACCCGCGATGCGCTCGAAGATGTCGTTGACGAAAGAGTTCATGATGCCCATGGCCTTGGACGAGATGCCGGTGTCGGGGTGGACCTGCTTGAGTACTTTATACACGTACACCGAGTAGCTCTCCTTGCGGCTGCGCTTGCGCTTCTTGCCGTCCTTCTTCTGCGTCTTGGTCACCGCCTTCTTGGAGCCCTTCTTGGGCGCCGGAGCGGACTTAGCCGGCTCAGGCATTTTAACTCTGGGTTCACTCAAAAAGAAATGGAGTCACTGTTTTCGCATCCTGATTATTTGTAGACAATGTTATGTAAATGAAGATTTCGTTTCGCATCCTCTGATTCGTTCGTTGGTCGTAAGGTCTGCATGCAAATGAATGATTGTAGATATGCTTTCCCATTGGTCATATAATGAAAGCACTTTTCCAGCAATCGGGCCAGTTTCTTTAATCTGATTAACCTGTTTTTTTTTAACAAATTCTGATTGGTTTATAACAACTCAAATTAACTTTGAATACGAGAAGTCACTTCCTCTGTTTTGAAATGCGAAGGAAGCAACCTATAACAAGTTCACGTTATTTTGTAACAATTCAGTATACTTTGTTGATTAATTTTTAAAACAGAAGTCGCTCTTTCCTGTTTTGAAATGCCAAAGATGTAAAACTCACGGCATAGTTCCGTCTCCGATTTGCGAGGCCCGTGTACAGCTCTTGGAAAAACTGCGACTTTACATTTGAGTCTAGATTCTAGACCAGTGAGAAAGGAAGAACTTGAGAAGAAATAGGCGATTTGAGGTCATCCAGACAATTCCGAGGACGGTGTTTCTCACTGTAAATAGAATGCAGAAATACAGCGTGAAAATAAAAGGGAATAAAACTTGAGAGAAAGCAAAATAATATCATTTGAAAGGAGATGAGAAAGGAAAAGAGTTTCTTAGCCAATTAGGCTACAATTCTTCGTATTGGAAAGGACTGATTAACACCTTGGGTATCTGTTAAGGGGGCATTGTTTATTTTCCTTGGTTCTTGTCCCATCCACAGCGGAAGGATCAGAAAGTTCATCAGTCTAACTAGTGAAAATATATATATTTTAAATCTATAACAGAAGATCCCGGTGTTTGACAGCCTTGCTTTTAATTTTTTATTGTTTTTGGCTGAAACTGGCTTCTTAGCTAATTCTTCCATCCCACTCTTCCTTCCTACAGAATTCTGTCTTCACACAGTATTTGAATCTTTTTCTAACCACCACTTCCTCACCCCCACACTTGGGCACAGTAAATCCAAGTGCAAAAAAGTCCATGTGGCAGGGTAGCAACAAACAAGAGCGGGCTCCTGAATTTACTCTTATTTTTGTTTCACAAATAGCTTGTTCTTCAGTGTGGAGGAGGAAATCCTTAAGACCTATTCAATTTATTTCTTCCTTATTCCCTATTTAGCCAATGTAGCAACGTTCAGAATAGCTAATGTGGGTTTATATGTATTTATTTAATCCTAAAAACGCTACCTGATGAGTATTACTATTTTTTCCATTTTACAGAAAAGGAAACTAGAAAACCTGAAGCAAGGCTTTTCCTGAAAATCCTATCTCATATAAATAGTGGAGCCAGGATAATGGTTTAGGCAAGTGTGGCTTGAGTCTTGGCCCTTTACCAGGAGACTAGCTGTCCTGGTGGGCTGTTTTAGCAAAAAGAAAGAGCAATTTGTTATTTCTTCTAATTTTAAAAGCATGGAAAGTAGAGCATTTCCATAATGACTAAGATTGTTAAAAATGAAAACAAAAACAAAAACGTGGATTCTACAATATACCTGGTCAGTGGAAAAAGATGAGAAAGAAAAATGAAAGAGAAAATTAAAACTGGATTAAAGAAAAAGTGGCAGAGGGAGAGAAAACAACACACACACACATACTGGTAGGACAGCAGAAGAATGGGATAAAAAGAGAAATTCACCAAAAAAACATGAGTTGGTATCTCAGAGAGCCACAAAATATACATACATATAGGAAACCACAGGGATCCAGTGATACAATTTGTGACTACTAGAAGGAACAGGAAGGGAAAGGCTGATAAATTAGAATTATACCTATCAGATGTTCAACTGACTAAGATACAGGAATGAGACCAATAATTGAATTTTATGAAATAACACTGCTGTTCATGATTTTAAAATTCCTGATAAAGATTTAAAAATTCCTCCACTTGTATATCTATTTAAAAATGGTGACATAGCATATATAAAAAGAAAAAGAACAAACACTTAGTAAAGCTAGAATTATCCAGTGGACATGAGATTTCTTATCTTTGATTAAGGAGATTTTAAAATTACAGTAAAATATCTCATCTATAAAAAAGGGTTTATGCAACATAAACAAGAATTATTGAAAAAATACCTGGTACTCAAAACCCAGATTAAGAACTATTACGTCATTAGTTATTTACTAGGTAGGCCCTATTATTCTCACTAATTCAATCTCTCCATGCCCCCACCCACACACACTCTCAGACAAAAACCAAACCATCCTCATTTTGTGTTAATGGTTCATTTTTCCCTATAGTTTCAACATTTAAGTATGGATTCATAAGCTGAACATTGTTTAATTTTATCTATTTTTATCATCACATCAATAGCATACTCTGTATATTTATGATTTTTTTCATTAAACTAATGTTTCTGAGATTCATGCATATTGATATGTTACTCTACTATCACCATTTTTAATGCTAAACAGTGACACTAGTTTACCTCAATTACATAGTAGATGCTGTGTCTCTTTGGGATTCATGAGCTCAGTACTGTTGTGAACTTTCTTGTAATGTTTCCTGGTGTAAATGTGCACACATTTCTCTTGGATATATGTAAAAGGCACTTTGTGAAAAATTTATCTTCTATAGCAGTTGATTTATAGCTCTCTAGTGACAATCTACTTTCCTTGTGTTATAATTACTTGACCCTTTTTCATACCAGAGATAGAGATACTTTATATTTGTTTCCAGAGGTGCCTGGTAGGCTGCCATGCATTAGTAGCCACTTAGCATCTGAATGAATGAGCCCTCCGTTACCCAGGTAATACCCATTGATATGGAGATGAATTACCGTTTTCCACCCCTGAGGAACGCCTGTTGATATACATATGCACTCAAGCCAGGTGACATATTGGGGAAATATTACAATTTTACCCACACAACCCTACAGAAATAGTAACTTCATTTGGGCAAGGATTTCTCCTTGTTTTATTCACTGATATAGCTCCAGCTCTTAGCATAGTACCTGGCACATAGTAAGAACTGCATAAACATGTATTTTTAAGAAATATGAATATCCTGAGCATTTTAAGTTAATGTGGATAAAATTGGAATATTTACATATATTTAGGTGGGAGAGAAACACACTTCAGCATTGCTTGGAGGAGCTGGGAGATGACCAGTGGGAAGCCATTAAGGAAGAGAGACAGTTACTGAAAAGGCAGATTGTTGGGAGCCAGTACGAACCGTCCGTCTGATGGCACTGCCCAGATGCCCGGTAAGAAGAAACCGCAATGCAGACTTCTGAAAGGCACATCCCCACTCTCTCTCATTATTATTATGGTGTTTGGAAATGTTATTGGTCACTTTCACCTAAATTGGAAAACCAAATTTAATATACCCTGGGAGAAATATCAGAGGCAATACCCCCCTAATTCTTCCAGGTGGTAAAGATACCTTGAGACAACTGCTGGGCATAAAAGCCACGGGGCATAAATCTGCAAAGAAGTAAGAAGAGCTAACCTTTTCAAAGAACATTGCTTCTCTCTCACTTACCAACTGCACATCTCCCTGTATGGCCCTGGAAGATGGCTGGTTAGCCAGAGACGGGTAAGATTCCTCAAGGGAGGAACAACCTAAGACAGGCACAGTCGCAGGGGGGCCATCAGGTGAATAATAGAGGGTCAACAGAGGTGAGGCTCAGAACCTTGCCCCCCCAGTTTTGAGAGAAATCTTCTGCACCCTTGGCTGTTTTGCTGCCCTTGTCTCGCTCGGATCTATACCCAGTTTATAGGCATGAATCTGACAGTCTACACTTGCTTTCCTACTGCATTAAACTCTACTTTTCATCTTTATCTTATATCAAGATTTAAACAGCTTTCTATTAGAAACTGTAATCTTTATTACTTTTACCGACTACTTTAACATTTTATTAAAGAATAATAGGAGGGGGATGTGAGGAAGATATTGGAAACAAGTATTGAGTTATAATAAATGGAGATTGTTTGAGTGGGTTCCAGTTCCCCCTCCCCACCCCTATGTGGCCTCCAGGTGGCATATTTGATGAATGTGGAAATAGGTGGGTTCAAAGAACAGGTGGTTCCCTCTGGCTAACCCGCCAGAGAACAGCTTGATAAATTATAAAAGTAATAAGAACAGGGCATTGTCTGACTTCAGATCAGAAAAATCTCCATTGTAAGTCTTACTGAAAATGGGTCCGAGGCACACTCCGTGAAATTTATCCCCGCCTGCCAAAAGGTCATCATGTCCTCTTGGAGAGCCTCTTTCTTTCCTACCGGAGATGGAGAATGGGAGTATAGCTATGAAAGAATAAGAACCCGACATAAAAACAATAGAATAGTAAACTTTAAATAGTCATCTGTAAAAAAAAAAACCCAAGAATCTGGCACCTACCTAACCTTTGTAAGATTTTCAAACCGCAGTAGCTAGGAACAAAGTTTACTTAGAAACTAGTAAACCGCTAACACATGTCAAAATGATTTAATCTCATTTTCTAAACTCATGTAACCCTGCTATATGTCAATTAAATGATTAATAACTGTACTTTATGTAATCAAAGAGTTTATAAACAATCTGCTACTTTTAATTAAAGGCCAGGCTCAGCTTTTGCTAGTGTCTGTGTCCTCATTCATTTTACTCAGCCGCCGACGCCGTCCATCCTTCAGGGACTCCTGGACAAGCTGGAGCTGGACTCTGGCAGCAGGTCATGCTCCTAGAAGATTACTTAGCAGCCGTGAGTGGGGCGGTGGCAGGAAAAGACATTTTGCAAGAGGCTGTGGGGAGGGGGAGGAAAGAGTGTTGCCTTCATCCCCAGAGATGGAGGAGGAGCTGGGAGAGAGAAGAGGAGGAGGTGGGGCGATGGACCCATCTGCTACCGAGGCCACTCCCCGAGGTACCAGCCTCTCCTGTTTTAAAGGCCCATCCGGCTGTAATTAAGAAAATAAAAATGAAACAACCGAACGCTCCTCAGTAGGAGGAGTTGCCCCCTCCCCAGGTTGTGGAGCCCTCCATGCTCCGTCCCTGTACCCAGGATGAGCTGGTGGACATGAGCGTCCAGTACTGGCCGAAGCCATCAGAATCTCTGCCTACATGGCTTTTACATCTCTGGAATATGGGGGTAGAAAACATTGTTATGTTGCATAGTGAAATGAGTAGACAGGCTACCCTGATGACTCACCCTTCCCTCTGGCAGTTACAAAATGCCCGTCATGCCTCAGGGAATAAGACACTCCTGGAATGGCTGACAGCTGCTATCAGGGTACTTTGGCATAATCAGGGTGATTTACCATATTTTCCCAGTAGTTGGAAAACATATGCAGAGCTCCAACAGGTACTGCGGGAATTGGGTATGCAAAATATGTATATTATGGACCCTCAGGGCCTCATTCAAGGTCAATATTCACTGTAGGAATGAGAAATTTGATGCAGTGTACAGCTCCAACATCTCTCTTTGGGTCCCTAGTGACTACTCTTGCCCCCCACCTAGGGCAACCCATAAGTGAGACTACTCGTACTTTAGCAGATCTGGGGGATGTTGAAACTGCAAGCGCTTGGAATGAAGTATGGGCCATGACTGAAAGGAGAAGTGCAAAAGGCCCCGTGATGGTCTTGAGAACTCAGATGTGAGTTGATTTGATAAAGGGGTAGTGAAAGAAAAACTTGATGGGCAACCCAATAAAATCTTGTTAAAATTGTGGCAACAATTAAACCCAGAGCAGCAGTTCCAGCTGCTGAGGTGCAGGACATGGAAACCAGAGTCAAGGCTTCATGCCCTGCCTGTGTCCCAGCAAAACTTCTGGACACAGTACTCAGGATTCACCTGAACCTTCACCTCCATAGGATGACGACTGGGCATCACGGTTTGACTGAGGGGCTGTCAAGGTCCCACCTTGTCCCCCAAGGTGGGGACCAGAGTCCACATGTAAAATTAGCAATTCATTGGTCCCCTGTGATTGTACAGCATGCCCTGGTGCTGGTGGACACAAGAGCTGAGTGGTCTCTGATTCATGGCAACCCTGAGCATGTTCCTGGGACCCCTGCTGTGAGAGATGGCAGTAGGGGTAAAGTAATTAGAGTAAAGAAAGCCCAAATCCCATTGGGCATAATGTGTTTACCCCAAAAGGAGTATACTGTGTACATTTCTCCAATCCCTGAATGCATTTTGGGGGTAGATATCCTATAGGGCCTGTGGTTACAGACCACTGCAGGTGAGGTCAGACTGAGGGTATGTGTGGCAAATGCAATTCTGAGGGGGCATGCTAAGCACCCACCTGTAGCTTTGTTGTCACCCACTCTGCCTGTACCTGGGTGGGTAAAAAATGCTAAGCAGTATCAATTGCCTGAGTGACACAAGGAAATTGGAGAAACTCTGCAGGAGTTGGAGAGGGTGGGCATAATAAAGCCCACTCATATTCCTTTTAATTTCCCAATGTGGCCAGTAAAAAAGCCAGATGGCTCCTGGTGTATGACCATGGACTAAAGGGAATTGAATAAAATCACATCCCCTTAGCATGCTGCTGTCCCCTCTATAGCAGACATTCTGGACACCCACAGCCATGAGCTGGGAATGTATCATTTTGTAGTAGACCATGCTAATGCTTTCTTCTCTATTGACATAGCAGAGGAAAGCCAGGAACAGTTTGCCTTCATGTGGGAAGGCGGGCAGTGGACATTCACTGGCCTTCCACAGGAATACCTCCACAGTCCCACCATCTGTCACAGACTTGTAGTCCAGGACTTGGCCACATGGAAGAAATCACAGACTGGACGGTTATATCACCACATTGATGATATTATGCTCACATCTGATTCTCTTTCAGATTTAGAAGGGGCAGTTCCTAGACTGTTGCAAAATCTATGGGAAAAAGGATGGGCTGTGAACAGCACCAAGGTTCAGGGACCTGGTTTGTCTGTAAAATTCTTGGGTGTTGTCTGGTGGGGTAAAGTTATTCCTGAAGCAATCACAGACAAGGTCAGGGCTTTCCCCATACCTACCACTGTAGCAGTATTACATAAGCTTTTGGTCTTTGGGGCTACTGGAGAGTGTTTATCCTGCACTTTGCACAAATTCTGAAGCCCTTATACTGGTTGGTATGAAAGGGCATCAGGTGGGACTGGGATGAAACATCTGCAGCTACTGATGCCAAGCATGAGGTCAAGGCTGTACAGGCCTTGAATGTAATGGACTCATCAAGACCCTGTGAACTAGATGTTCTTTGATGGTTATGGATGGGGTGTTTGGCAGTGGCTTGAACAGACATGTCAACCTGTAGGATTCTGGTCACAACTATGGAAAGGAACAGAGGTCTGGTACACCTTGATAGAGAAGCAACTGGCTGCTGTATAACCATGCCTTGCTGGCTACGGAGCCCATTGCTGGAACAGTTCCAATCAAGGTAATAACCACCCTAACCATTGCAGAGTGGGTGCGAGACTGGACCCAAAGGCCAGGGAGTGGTGTGGCACAGATGCCTGCACTGGCCAAATGGGGCACATATTTACAGCAGCACAGAGCCCTACTAGCCCCTTAAGTTGAGAACTCCAATGCTTATTGG
>JAQQAC010007890.1:41250532-41260971 GCA_029783875.1 Phataginus tricuspis | reverse complement strand
TCCTAGCAACTTTAACATCACCTGATAGCTTGTTAGACATAGAATTTCAGGCCCAACCTCAATTATCCTGAATTGAATTGCATGTTTAAAAAGATCCTCATGTAGATGGTATGCTCATTCAATTTTGAGAAGAGTTGTTTTAAAACTATTGTCTTACATTAGCCACCAGCTATATGTGTGCACTTAAATTAAATACAATTAAAAATTAATTTCTTGGGGCTATTTGACAGTACAGATATGGAACATTTCCAACATTGCAATAAGTTCTATTGTACTATGCTGTGATAGAGAATTTCTTCTGAAGAACTTCTATTCTGGACTGGGAAAGGGAGTGTGGTGGATATCAGAGAATGGGGCTTCCTACAGGAAGTGAAAATGGGAATATTTTTGAAGTATAATAGAAATTAACCAACTTCTGGGTATGCCAGATATTGCAGAGAGAGGGACATATTAAAAGAAATTTTGAAGTTTGAGAGTATTAGTACCTTTTTTAGGAAATAAAATTAATAAGATATAGTTGTGCTTGGAAGGGAGTTTCAAGTGGGAGAGTGTCCTCAGGTGGGACTATCTGATTGGAAATTAAAATAGAAGTGATTTCTTGTGGCCCTCCTGAACACATTGGATAACCCTTACTTTTTTTTTATCCTTTTTGATGTTTATTCAACAGTCACTTTTCTCTTTAAGCTTTTAAACATTCACTATATTTTGGAACAGTTAAGCACACCCTTTGTGGACTGACCTGGTGAGCACTACCTATATCTCTCATAGTCATTTTCTATGGTAAAAGGGGAGTGAACATAAAAATAGAGAGAAAAGGAAGTCATTAGTGAAGTATCCATCACTACCTAACTGTAGATTTTCTCAGTTATTTTTTACATCTATAAAATTCATGGTTCATGTCTTATTCTAGTAGGAAATCCACTGTTTTAGGATATATATAGATTTAGGATTCAAAAGTAATGAACACAACTTTTTTTTGATGGTTACCAAAGTAATTGGTGAAACTTTTCAAGTTTGCAGTCCTATGGACTGATCCAGCTTTCAAGAACTTTGGCCATGCTTCAGTTACAGAGACAATAAGTACCTGGGTATCAAAGCAAGAACAGTAACTATATGAAACAGAACACCATCCTTCTACAAACATCTGGGAAGCACTTTTCAGGTGAAATCAAGCCTCAGTTGCCCTCCAAGAAGGGCAGAGATTACCTACAAACAATTAAGAAAATGGCCCTTAACCCATGTCTTCTCACTTACTTGGAAACTAAATAGCCATACGAACCAGTGAGAGTTGTACAAGAATGAAATGGTGGCATCTGCAGTAGAAAGAACTTTTCACCTATCTTAAATTGAGTATATGTTACTCAGGGGACAATGCCAATGATTACTCAACAAGTGATATATGAATACAAAGATGACCCAAATCGTAAACTTTTAAAAATTTGAATTTTAGTGGTATCTTTAGGTCCAGATAATAGTAGGTTCTGGGCTAAAAAAGGAAAGGTCTATATAATGTTTATGCATTTGGTATAGACAATGATGCTATTGAGGAGGATGAACAGCCGTTTTACTAGACACTCATAAAAATGACGCCTGCCTAGGGAAAACTGAATGCGCAGATGCAGTGCTATAAGCTTATCTCTTTATAGAGTGTTTGTATTTGGCATATACCATGGACTTGTGTCCCAGAGACTCAATTTCAGTAAGTGCAGGCCAATAAATGACTATTTAAAAACAAGCCCAGTGATTTTTATGGAATTAGTTAAGTGTAGAGAGAGAGAGATGATATCTTGAAAGTTGATTATCATGTTGGATGTATGTGAGAATATCCTCAAATCACCATTGAATAACTAGATTTTTGGAAATAAGCATATAATTATTATAAGAAACATAACACTAAAACACTTTCCTTGTTTATTTTAACATAGGATTTAATTTCAGTATGTGGTAGATAATTCTTCAATATTTACCTAGTTACATTAGCTCTGTTTGTTGCAAACTAAAAGAGATGGAGTAGTAGTCTGTCATGTTTGCTAGTCAATGTCTGTTTAACTCCTTAGGTAGATATATTCAGCTAATTAATTTATGTTGTGACAGCCTACTTCATATTTTGTTATTAAATAGCCCAGGGAAAATTATGAAAATTCAAAAAGTGATTTAAATGTGAACTTTTTCTTTCTAATCCTCTGTGGCTCTACTTGCAATGTTGAAAAACAGTCAACCAACATTGCATTTTAAGTATCATTTTGAAATATAGGAAATGGGTACAAAATTCTATGATAAATAATGGAGCAAAAAATCTTATGGGCAAGGTGTCTGTCATTAAGTACTTTACAGTTTTAAGGATTGGATATAAATGCATGATCTCACAATGTTCTTCAGCTCCTAGCTGGTAAAATGATGTAGAACTGCCATTCTATTGCTTCATGTTCACTTTTCTTTTTTGTAGATGCAGTGGTTGGTCTCTAATGCCTATTCTAGATCTGAAATACCTAGTATATTAATTTAGTAAGAAATAATGGTTTGTCTAGAAAATATAACGGCTTGTCTAGAAAATGACACTCAGCGACGCACTACATAAACCCCAGCTCACAGGGCCGTGACACGCCGTTCTCATAGTCTGGGCAAAACAAAACAAAAATGTCGGAAACTGCTCCAGTCACCCCCATACTTCCTAAAATGATTAGATCACCAGAACACTGGAATCAAATCCAGTTTACCCACTGGTCACTCAAATGCTTAAATACATATATATATGTTTTGTAAAACAGTTATCCAATTTGTACATAGAATTTTCTATCCCAGTGCCAATTTCCCAGTGCTCAGTGCAAACAACTTATGGGAGAGCTGTGCTATTTCTCTCTTGAAAAAGCCGGTTTTCTTTGTATATTTGAGTAAAATTGACTGTATTTACATAAAGTTGCAAAGAAAAGAATGTGCAGAACAATGCCCTGGAAGAAAGATTTGAAAGGGGAACAGAGCGAAGTAGTATTTTTAAGGAAAATCTGAAAGTCGTTTTGATTTGACCAAAGTTTTAAACAGAGTTGAGGGAATCCGGAACGTTTCAGGGAGCCGGTTTTGAAACTAGGCAGAGCAAATAAGGCAAGAATGAAGCCTGGAGGCTCTCGGATCCATTTCCCCCAAATGCCTAATCATTTCGTATCCCGATCTCCTGTATTTTTCTTCTTTTTCAAGGGGCAAGAAACACAGCCACAAGCCAGAGCCGAGGATCCCTTCCTAGTAGCGCGGCGTAGAGTAGCCAACCAATCACACTCAGCGACGCACTATATAAACCCCAGCTCACAGGGCCGTGACACGCCGTTCTCATAGTCTGGGCAAAACAAAACAAAAATGTCGGAAACCGCTCCAGTTGCTCCTGCTGCTCCTGTGCCCGTAGAGAAAACACCTGTTAAGAAGAAAACGAAGAAGGCGGGCACAGCTGCTGGGAAACGCAAGGTGTCCGGGCCCCCGGTGTCCGAGCTCATCACCAAGGCAGTCGCCGCCTCCAAGGAGCGCAGCGGCGTGTCGCTGGCTGCGCTCAAGAAGGCGCTGGGGGTCGCCGGCTACGACGTGGAGAAGAACAACAGCCGCATCAAGCTGGCTCTTAAGAGCCTGGTGAGCAAGGGCACCCTGGTGCAGACCAAGGGCACCGGCGCTTCCGGCTCCTTTAAGCTCAATAAGAAAGCGGCTTCCGGGGAAGTGAAGCCCAAGGCTAAGAAACCGGTTGCGGCCAAGCCCAAGAAGCCCGCGGGGGCGGCCAAGAAGCTCAAGAAGGCAACGGGCGCGGCCACTCCGAAGAAGAGCACCAAGAGAGCCCCGAAGAAGGCGAAGAAGCCAGCTGCGGCTGCTGGGGCCAAGAAAGTGAGCAAGAGCCCGAAAAAGGTGAAAGCAGCCAAACCGAAGAAAGCAGCGAAGAGTCCAGCCAAGGCCAAAGCCCCTAAGCCCAAGGCAGCCAGGCCGAAAACTGCTAAACCTAAGGCTGCAAAAGCAAAGAAGTCTGCGCCTAAGAAGAAGTGAAGTTGTAGCGGGACGTCCTGTTTGAGAATCTCAAAGGCTCTTTTCAGAGCCACCCACTACTTTCAGAAGAAAGAGCTTAACCATACCTCCCTACAGCGCTAACCATGATCATAGTTCTTAAGATAATTAGGGGGGTCTAAAAAAACCTTTGACATTTTGACCTATACTCTTTCGGCTTGGTCTTGGGCAGCAGTTAGGCAATGGTGCCTGCCAGCATGAGGCGGCGCGGGATGGGGCGCGTCTTCTCGCGAGCCGCGTTCCCCGCCATCTCCAGGATCTTGGCCGTCAGGTACTCCAGTACCGCCGCCAGGAGCACGGGCGCGATGGCCCCAACCGCTCGGCGTAGTTGCCCATGAGGAGCAGGCTGCACGCGGCCCACAGGGAACTAACTGCAGCCCGGGCAGCGAGGGGGCGGGTTTTGGCCTTGGCATGAGTTTTGCCAGTATTCGCCGCGCCTAGACCTGTTAAAGGCACTTAATTCTTTCCAAGCCAATCTGAAGAAGGGGTCATTAGAGTCTCGAATGTTTCGTAAAACTTCCTTTCCCATTGGTTTGCAGAGGCTTGAAATTTAGCCAATCAGAACTTGTCCCTGAATTTATTTGCATTTACTCTCAAGAAAGAAAATACTGCACCAATTAGAAACTGAGATGTTAAAATATGTAGGTACTGTGAAGCAGTTAAAAGCTTGGATTCCTACCCCCACCATGATTAATGTAGTCCTTTGGAGGAGTTAATCACGCCATTCTGCGTAATTCTGCATAATCATTGCTACCACCCGAAGCTAAGGATAATAAATATAAAACTCACCATAGCAGTTTATAATTTAACCACATTAATTTGCCAGATTCCTTACCTGCATATTGTTGGGAGGAACCACGGAGTCTTGGTTGTTCATATCTTATCTCTTAGGTGAATTGTCAAGAAACGGAAGGGGAAACAAAACAAGAAAAACCGCTGGGAAGGCAACGTGGTTGTTTAGAGTGTGGTAACAAGGGCAAACCAAAAGGGCTTTATGAAGATGGGTTGACTGAGTTCCACCACATCTCCTAGGCCTCTGGGGCTGAGGTGTTTTGTTTTGTTTCCCAGGGAAGCCTAGTTAATTTTACTGAAAAACCTTGGCAAAAATCTTGAGTTCTACATTCCATTATGGGGCTGTAAACGTGGAGAGGAAAAGACTGCATCTTTTTCACAAACTCCAAATCCGATTTAGTATTTCAATTATGTGTGCAGGCAACCACTCACAAGGGATTTTGCAGTATCTGTGATATTTTTCAACAATGGCAATCACAGATGTTTTTATCACTTTGCTCTATTGCTGTTATCTTGAAATAAAGTTCACGCTCATTCTGAGTCTGAATCTGTGATTCGTTATTTCACCTGCTGTCCTGTTTTTTGATCATGTTAATGAAACACATTATATGTAAAAGAAATGCACTTTGATAGCTATTTTAATGTTTCTTATCTCGTTGTGGGTAAAATAGTAGTATTTCCAGAGTATCTCGCCTGGCTTTAGTACATCTGCATATCAACAGGCGTTCAGATGTCCTAAGAAGTATGGCTTTAGTGCATTTGCATCATTCCTCAGGGGTGGAGAGAAGTTCATCTCCATATCAGTGGGTAATTACCTGGGCAAGCAGGGCTTATCTGAACCCAAGAGGGGAGGGGAGAGCTGTTTTTGCTGCTGCTGGAGCAGGAAAGAGAGAGGGCCCCAGACTGCAGTTTGTAAGAAATAAACAGATTTAAAACTTTATTTCTCCCTTTGACTGATTTGGGTTTTTAGAGCTATTTTGCCCTGGGATGCCCTCTCCCCGGACTTTTGTTTACTCACTAAAACCTTTGGCATTAGTCTTTGTCTTGTTTTCCCACTACTCTAGGTGTGTGTTTCTAATTGACTGAGTTTTTTAATCCTGTCAAATGGGTGGCATTATCACCAAATATTAGATTCAGTGATTTCATTTTCTGTTTTCCTGTGTAGGAAGCCAAGGATACTAAATCTCTCTGCCCCTTTCATGAGCCTCCCCGACCATGGTTTGATTTATATACTCTCCCTGAAGTATGCTATACAAGGTGCTGGGGTTACTGCAAAAATAAAACCAAAAATACAACACTGTAGTAGAAAACTCTCCAGATGTAAATTATCAATATTTGCTGGTAGGTGAAGTGATGAGACAGGGACCCTGGGCTTAGACGGAATAGGTTGTGGGCCTCAGGAAAAAGCAAGGCAAGATATTTACAGTCAGAGCAATGTAAGTACATGCAAGGAAGCCCCCTACCAAAACTCTGTTAAACATTAAGCTCTAGAGTCATTCTTCAGTGAGATCAGTTGAATCTCCCAAGATAAAGGAAAGTAGCCCAAGTTTTTATTATGCTAATTGTTTGTAATCATGCGTAAGATTCACTTTAGCCTGCTGAAAGGGATTTAATATCTCATCAAGGACAAACATCCTAAGGCCACTTTTAACAAGTCCACACCCTAAGCCCTTTATCAGTTCGCCAAAATCCTCAACTGCCTATAAAACCCCTAGACGGGCTCTCTTGTCCCCAGGAGCTCTGTCCTCTCACTGTATCAATGAAATCCTCTACCCTGGCTCTCCTACCTTGACTGTTTGCAAAATTCATTCTTCGACTTGGCAAACAAGAACCCCGGCATCAGTGAGAGTGTGCAGAAAAAATGAAGTGGGATTTCTGAGTCGTCTTGATTTTTAGCTATCATGTCCATATGATAAAACAATCAGATATTATATACTTAAAAGAAATTATGTGTACTTATAGGCAACAATGTAAGCCTGAAATGGATATACAACTTAATGGACATACAAAATGAGACATGAGTCAGATTTGTGATCTTTGCCCAATAAAATAAAAATGCATTTTAAAACATCTAGTATTGTAAGTCCAGGGAGAGGAAATCCTGGGGTAAAATACCTCTAAAACCAAATCAGTCAAACAGAGAAATAAAGTTTAAAATCCGTTTATTGCTTACAAAATGCAGTCGCGGGCCTTCTCTCTTTTCTGCTCCAGCAGCAGCAAAACTGAACGCTCCCTCACCTCTCAGGTACTGATAAACCCTCCATTGCCCAGGTAATTACCCACTGATATGGAGATGAACTTCTCTTCACCCCTGAGGAATTATGAAAATCAATTAAAGTCACACTTTTCTCCACCCTTGAGCTCCTGTTGATATGCATATATACTAAAGCCAGGCAGTATATTCTGGATAAATTACAATTTTATCCACAGGCCACCCCTCCAGAAATCTGCTTACAATTCACTCGTTCCCCCTCTATTGACCAAACTAATAACATACAATAGCAACAGCTATAAAATCATGCTAATCCTCAAGCCAGAGAATTCAGTCTATGCAGATTAAGTAAATGTACTTGTGGGTAAAGTGGGGTTCCTATGGCCAGGATCCTCACTGAACTTAAACCACCTGATGATGTAACTGGCCTGTTGCTAGGCTACCGCTTCCATACCTTTAGGCAATAAGCCATTATTGTGTTAATATAGAGTTCCACCCAGTGCTCTGCACGAGGGGGTGGCAGGGCTGCAAGGCTGGAGGAGAGCAGGGCAGAGGCTGGAGTGGTGGCAGCGGGGAGGACAGAGGCTGTGCGGGACGGCTGTGCAGAGAGGCCCAGAGGACGGCTGCACAGACAGAGGGGCCCAGAGGCAGAGACCGGCTTGCTGCATCTGAAGCAGCAGTGATAACACAGACTCGCTCTGAGTGAACAGGATTTTGGTGACTGACCTGCCACCTAGAAATAAAGTTGGGTACAACCTTTTCACCCCAAGAACCCTTTGCTGTAAATTTCTTTGGTCACAGTGAATCTATAGTGAACTTACCTGGGGCAGAAACTCATTTGCAAGACAGTACTTTACAGCACAATCTCTCACTAAGCACAAAATATGTTTCTACACTTGTTTACTCATTCCTAACAAACATGCTAGGTTGCTCACAAAACTTTTACCAAACATTAGACAAAGTCAAGCCTCTCTTTAAGCATTTTTTTTCTTGGCAACAGCAACACAATCATGGTAATTCTCAAGTCAGAGGATTCAGCTAGGTTCAAAGCACCATGCAGATTAAGTCCAAAATTCGTCCATTTCAGCCATCATGGGGCAGGTGCAGCCAGGGGACACATCAAAGACACAAGGAATGTAGAAGCAAATAACTGTGATTTTGAAGGGTCCACTTTTCTGTTATTCCAGGAATACACAGGAGGCCAGCTTCCAGGCCTTTTTGCCACGGTGCCAGAAGAGACAGCCATCGCCGGTCCATGTGTCAAAATGTCCAGGGCCACATCCATTTTATTCCTAATTGTTGCACCCACCCTTGCACTGCATGTTCAATAAAGTGGGTGCCTTGATTGTTCTCAATCACCAGCAACCAGCCATAGACTGCCAAGAGACGCTCTAGGCCCCTCTTGGTGTTTTGCTGATTGCACAACGTGCAGGGCCCGCCTTCCAGACTTGGCTGACTTCTTCAAAGGTCAGTGGCAAGCCCCACCAATGGGCCATAGCCCACATTGTATTTTGTCCCACGTGCAATAAATGCTGATGTAGCCATTGGGCCACATCACAGGCAGGCTTTCCTTCCAGCCAGCACACCTGGCCAATGTGTCTGCTTCATTATTCCCTGGGGATGCCAAAGACAAATGGCCAGTCACATGATATACAGTACATTTTTGTGCTACACCACTCCATGGCCTTTGGGTCCAGGCTTCCACCCACCCCGCAAGGGGATAGTTGGTTATTACCTTGGTCGGAGCTGTTCCGGCGATGGGCTCCACAGCCAGGAAGGTGTGGTACACCCAGTTGCTTCCCTATCAAGGTGACCCAGACCTGTGCTCCTTTCCATAGTTGTTACCAGGCTCTGGCTGGCAGCAGGAGCAGCAGCAGTAGCGTAAGTAGTAGCTTTAGGCTCTGGCCACGGGCTGGGGTCGGCACAGCCAGCAGCGGTGGTGGTGCCTCCACAACCACACGAGTGTAGACACTTGTCCCATGGTGCAAGTGCCACTTCTGCCCATCATTTCTACGGGTGGCCCTCCCAAAGATCGCACCCATTATGACAGATTTCAGGTTTAGAGGAATCCTACCGATTGCTCCAGATGTAAGTTCGGGGAAAGGAACTCCCAGGGCAAAATACCTCTAAAAACCAAAATCAGCCAAAGGGAGAAATAAAGTATAAAATCCATTTATTGCTTACAACCTGCAGTCCGGGGCCTTCTCTCTTTCCTCCTCCAGCAGCAGAAAAACTGGCCCTCCCCTGAACCTCTCAGGCACAGATAAGCCCTCTGTTGCCCAGGAAATTACACACTGATATGGAATTGAACTTCTCCCCACCCCTGAGGAATTAATGCAAATCCACTAAAGCCATACTTCTCTCCACCCTTGCACTCCTGCTGATATGCATATGCAGTGAAACCAGGCGAGATATTCTGGGTAAATAACAATTTTACCCACAGATATTAGAGAGTCTTCTTTCAGTGTATGCCTTTTAAAATTAAAAAAAAATTACTCTGTGTATGTGTGTGTCTTAACCATGAAGATTATTGTTTGAATGGTGAGCAGAAAGGCTAAAATTTGTCTATGTTAGCTTTCTTTTTTTTAAATTTTTTTATTAAGGTATTATTGATATACACTCTTATGAAGGTTTTACATGAAAAAACAATGTGGTTATTACATTTACCTATATTATCAAGTCCCCACCCATACCCCAATGCAGTCACTGTCCATCAGTGTAGTAAGGTGCCACAGATTCACTGTTTGCCTTCTGTGCTACACTGTTTTCCCCGTTACCCCCACACCATGTGCACTAAACATAATACGCCTCAATCCGCATCTTCCACCCTCCCGACCTGCCCTCCCACACCCCTTCCCTTTTGATAACCACTAGTCCCTCCTTGGAGTCTCTGAGTCTGCTGCTATTTTGTTCCTTCAGTTTTGATTCGTTGTTATACTCCACAAATGAGGGAAATCATTTGGCACTTGTCTTTCTCCGCCTGGCTTATTTCACTGAGCATAATATCCTCCAGTTCCATCCATGTTGTTGCAAATGGTAGGATTTGTTTCTTTCTTATGACTGAATAGAATTCAATTGTGTATATGTACCACTTCTTCTTTATCCATTCATCTACTGATGGACACGTTGCTTCCATTTCTTGGCTATTGTAAATAGTGCTGCAGTAAACATAGGGGTACATATGTCTTTTTGAGTCTGAGAAGTTTTATTCTTTGGGTAAATTCGAAGGAGTGGGATTCGTGGGTCAAATGGTATTTCTATTTTTAGTTTTTTGAGGAACCTCCATATTGCTTTCCACAATGGTTGAACTAGCTTACATTCCCACCAGAGGTGTAGGAGGGTTCCTCTTTCTCCGCAGCCATGCAAGCAGTTGTTCTTAGTCTCTTGGATGGTGGCATCCTTA
>JAQQAC010007890.1:41177893-41244646 GCA_029783875.1 Phataginus tricuspis | reverse complement strand
CCACCTACACCGAACATGCCAAGTGCAAGATGGTCACGGCCATGGGCGTGGTTTACGCGCTCAAGCGACAGGGTCGCATGCACCCTTAACGGTTTCAGCGGCCAAACACCAGGTCTTTGTGCTGTTCCTACCTCAACCCCACAAGGCTCTTCTCAGGGCCGACACGTTGGTGACACAAAGGGCTGTTAATGTAAGTCGGCTTTTTTCCTGGAACTCTACGTGTTTCGCTGTTTTAAGCAGGGAGCGATAGACTTCCCGTGTTGAGCAGTCTTTAAAACAAGCCTTAAGCATAGACCTGTGGTTAACCGAAAGAGGTGGGAGATGATTTTTCCACCTGGTGTGCACTCGAGTTCGTTGGAACTCCAGTGGTAACTTAAAGATCGCTGTGGTGAGCTTCATTTCCAAGGTTTTGATAACGTCTTTTCTAAGTTGTCAACCTGTGGTCTTCACTGTGATGGGCGTGTTTATCCCTGCAGTGGCCTTCAGGTCATCCTATACTCACCCTATCTGTTTTTGTGAAGTCCCTCCTTTCCGTACCTGAAGGAGTAGGCCGTCCAAACCTAGTGATGTCACTGCATAGCTTTATTATTTCTCTGCTAGCTCCTCATACACGTATATATCTACCTCAACTTAATCCGTGCCTTTATCAATTTCTAGATACTTAAAATTAACCAAATCATGTAATCTGGAGTCACTATCTCCATGTCTCACTCTGCATCATTATTTCTTTAACACATTTCCTAAAACTACACTGTGGTTACTATTAACCTAATTGCCAAGTTCAAAATCACACATTGGAACTTCTTTTCTGCTACATTTGAGTCTGCTTATTCTGCCTTCACAGTCTCCTCACAAGGCTCTTTTGGTGCTTTTCTTCCAGACCAAATCTGTTCTCTATAATTTTTCTGTTTGCTTTTTGGAGTCCTACTCCTGATTCTTCCCAGTAAACAGTCTCTTCTACTCTTACCAGTTCATAGATCCTCCTTGAGCCATCAATTCCAGAGTGTTCCATAAATGGTGAGCCATCATCCAGACACCCAGAAGAGAATCAGCTGAAAGGTAGGCAGAATATGCCACCCTAAAATATGTCACTTTGGCATAAGGGTTATTTTTTGACCTAAAAGCGCTTGAAAACAGATGCAAGAATGGGGCTCTGACCTTCACTTTTTCCCCTCAAAGCAGATAATTATTCCATGTGAAAACCACCATCCTATACTAGGAGGAAAAGAACATTCTTCTCACTAGAAATGGGAAGTCAAGTCTAAGATATCTGTACAAACAGACCTTGTTAAAATAACCTTCATTTTCTTTAGTCTCCCCACATATTTTAGTTGCCATTTTACAAATACCACCCTTTGTTCAACCCAGTATATAATCACAGACCTGACCACTTTCTGGATCTTCATTTTCATATGCAGGCTCTTTTGTACAAATAAAAATATTACAGAAAACGTGTGCTTTTCCCCTGTTAATCCATCTTAGGTCATCTTAATTCTCAGGCCCTACCAGAGACCCTAAAGGGGAGTGGAAAGTTCTCTTCTGTACAGCCTTCTAATCCTATTACCAATGCCTTATTGTGACTACAGATTGCTGTCAGGTCTCTACCTGCATTTTTCCCACCCTACAATCTGTCCCCCTGCAATCACAGGGTGACTGAGTGACTTGTAAATGTCATCATCCTATCTGGGGGAGGGGAAAAAAATACTTCAGTGGTTCTAATATCTGCAGAATAAAACCCTAATTCTTTGCTATATCTGACACCTGCCTATATGCACAGTCTAGACTCCAAACTCCTGTCTCCAACCACCACTGATTTCTACAGCTGAATATACTGAACACCCACAAATGAGCTTCAATTCTTCTGGACAATTCCAAACATCTTTTTTCTCTACTCATCTTAGGTTCTCTAGCCAGGACCTATAAATTAGACTGAGATAATCAAGAGGAAAACAAGTTTAGGAGGTGCATCACACATACACATGGGAGCACTCAGGGATAAGTAACTGAAAAGGGTTGGTAGAATTTGGGGTCTATATACGTAATTTGGGAGAATGTGGGAAGGGAGAGGTTCTTAAGGAAAAGCAAATGAGCTTTTGGAAACATAAATGGGTCCTAACAGAATAGATGGCAGATATGATAGTTTGTGACAATGTCTGTTTGGATGTAGAACCAACTTCTCATTTCCAAAAGAAACTATAGAGTTGCCCCTGAGAAGGGCATTTATGACAACAGAGTTCTTTTGAGAAAGTCTTCTTTTAGGCAAGTAAGGATTTCAGGGACTGAAATGCTTTCAGCACAAAATAATTTTTCTGCTTCATAAAAGTGCTTATGTAAAAGTGGCATATCCCAGTCCCTTTCACTCCTTCAAGAGTTCCCTTCAGAACTTTACTGGATTCTCCCAGGCAAAATCAGTACCTAGCATTTCCTGACACTTGACGAAGCGCCTTCCTGCGCATGTGTACGTAGCTTGACTTCAGATTCTCCATACTACCTTAGAACATCTACACACTTAGTTGGTGATGATTAAAGCTTGTAAGCTCGTTTCCCTCTTAAAATGTCTTGAAAGCTTGGACAATATCTTCATTTTGACATCCTTAGGACCTAGAAAAATTGCTTGGCACATATTATTCACTTGGTAAATATTTGTGCAATGACTAAATGATTTAATGAAATTAATAAGCTGTCAGGGCCACAAACTTTTATACAGATTACTTCCATTTAACAGCATTATCTGGTCCTCCAGAACATCTTGTCTGGGACCATTTTTCTTTACACAAAATGTCAGGTTTGTGGCTGCCAGTCACTGTTGTAGACTTTTTAAAATGCAGATTGCAGACCTTTAGTTGGTCATGAAAACAACTTAATAGGTTCCAACCAGACTATAAAAAGTAAACATATCTCGTATTTCCTGTTTTTACAGGTCTTGAATGTCCTCTTTTAAAGAAGGTGTTTACTTCCCTTCTAAGCCAAGGGATCAGTTCTGTCACCCTGCTGTGCGTGGCAGAATCTCGTGGTATAAGGGAGCAACTGATCCCCAAGTTGTTGGTGGAAGAAGGAAGGATGTGCTATTAAGAAAAAAAGGTAGAAAAGGGATAAATGGATAACAATTTAAAACAAAGCAGCAGAATGCTAGAGAAGAAAGACCAGAAGTTTTTGCTCCTAAAAGCCCAAGATTCACTCCCTGTATATTCAGCATCTTTCTCATTATTTAATGGTGGACAGTTTGCTTTTCTCTTCAGCCTCAGCTTCCTCATTCCTAGATTGGGGACATAAGCTCTGACTGGGCCATTGTGAACATAAAATGAGACAAGATACAATTAGTATTATACCCCCAGCAGAAGTGAATCTTATATCATTGCATAAAGGAGCTGCAAACCCTAATCAGCATAAATTCAAAATTTGATGTCACAGTGAGAAAATTATATGAACAATTTAGAACCAACAAATAGCCACTGCTGTAAAGATGCTGGCTTTTTTATTAGGTAAATGGCTTCAGATAATAGGACTTTCACAGTGGCATGGACTGCCTAGTCACAAAAATAATTCATACTTTTATAGTGCTACAAAGTACACAAAGTGGACACAAGAGTATTTAATTGGGTCCTTAGAACAACTTTGTGAAGTAGGTAGAGCAGTTTATTTATTTGCATTCTACAGACAATAAGAAAGAATTCAGACATGATGCAACCTGTACAGATTCACTCTGAGACCAGTTGTCCTCCGTGGCTTGGATTGCCTCCTGAACTTTGGGCAGACCCAGGATGCCATCCTACAGAGGAAGTGTTAATTTAAAATGACACTGACAAAAGAAGAGTCAGAACGAATTAAGGCATTACTCTTGGTACAGGAACATGACTAGGTTACTGTAAGACTAACATGGCTTATTCTTAAAGGAAATAACAAAACAATTTCAGTACGTATCTGGCACTGTTGAGGGGAAAAGGGTGTGATAGGTCTAAGGATTAATTTGCCCTCCAAATAAAATAATTGTGGAGTGAAACTCAGTTTCTCATTCCACTTTCCCTTGTCCTACTCCATGTGCCGCTTTAGTCTAAGGCAGATTCATCTCTCGCGTGGCTGGCTGCAGTGGTCTTCACACTGCTTGCACTTACATCCTCTCCACCCTCCACTAAAGTGCCGAGGGTGCTTCTCCAGTTAATCTTTTGACACATGAAACCAAAACCAGATCGTGTTCCTCTTCTGTGTGAATAAAATCCAAACTCCTTCTCAGTGTCTGCAGTACCCTATAAGCAGCAGTCCCTGGCTACCTTTCTTACTTTCCTCCTAGTAGGCTCTCAGTTTGCCTGGTCAGCTCCTCATGCTCCCTTTTTCCAGCCACATTGGCTGCCCTTTTGTCTCTGGAGCACACAAAGCTTTTCTCACTTTGTGACTTTCCCCTTATAGGTCCACTAGCCTGAAACATCCTTGGCTAGCTGCCTCTCTAACCTGAGATCTCAAGCACAGTGACAGCTCCTCCAACAGGTCTTCCCTGACTGTCCTATCTACAATGACAGCCCAGCCCACTCCCCAGTTACTTGCTACATCACCCAGCTTATTCCTCTCTGTTCACCATCTGAAATTACCATCTCTGTGCATCTGTGTATTTTCTGTCTCGCTCCATAAGACCATAGCTCCGATGAGTAGGCTGCATTCTTGTCTGTCACTATAACACCAGTGCCTAGCACAGTACCTGACACATAATGGGTGCTCAGGACATCTGTGTGTGCTGAATAAAAGTAGGGGTAATCTCCCTAGAGGAGATCTACCTCCATTTCCTCTAAATCTCTCTTACTTACAATGTTGTGATTATTTATGACCAAGTATCTGACCAAGAATAGCAGGGAAGCATACATAGCAGTTAAGAGCAAAACCATTAGCTTTGGAAAAATGTAAGTTTTCAGTCCTTACTATTAGTCTGATTCAATTACAATCTAAACAAATGGAGGGTTTCCAGTTAAGTAGTCATTTAATAAAATGAACACGGTCTTCTCTCAGAAAACCTGACCTTAAATCCTAAGCAGTTAGGTGACCATAGACAAGTCACTTACTCTCTCTCTACAGTTCTCGTAAAGGTCTCTGAAGTCCTCACCTCTTTGAGTCCACAATTCTAGATGTAACATTCATTTTAGTTTTAGTAAATTAGCATTCTTATTTGTTACTTATTTGGACTACAGTTTAAATTGAATCAGTTGCCTGAGCACTTGTAGAGAAATTAAAACAAAAGACATTCCGGGCCTGACCGTGCCACCATGAGGGGCGGACAGCTAATGAGAATCTTTCCGAAATAAAATGCGTCTCTCTCCGCCATCTTCTCTGTGTGTCAGAGTTTGTAAAGAGTCTGGGATCTTACCCTATTTACAAGATAATAAGATAGCCTGTAACTCTTTCATGGCTGTTGGCAGTAGACACAACACTCGTGGGCCAGAGACAAGAGGCTTTATTACTCACAGCCCAGCAAGCAGAATGTTTGCATCGATTTCTCTTGTTCCCCAAGTCCCACAGGGGCTACATGGAAGGGCCCAGGGAATACTGCACACACAGTGGGTTTGCATCACAGCCACAGAACAGCCCGAGGAATTTACTGTTTAAACTGAGTGGAGTAAGCCAATCTGCTGTTTGTCTGGGGGTAGACATGACCTCATTCTTTAAGGTTCCTCAATCCTGATAAATGGCCCAGGGTCTTGCATTCCTGGCACAGCTAGTGAGAACATGCTGCGACCCACAGAGCCCATGGCAGTGTTCACACGCTGCATAATAAGGCTCTATTTGTGTCTATTCATTGAAATATGAGTGATATCAATAAAGATAAAAGCATAGCACTAATTTCCAGTAATTTATAACTTGGCTGAGCCAGAAGGTTAAACAAAAACAACTACAAAAAAGTAATAACAGACATAACTATTCAAATAAGAACTCTGACAGTGAGAAAGTTCATTGCTGGAGGCATTCACAGGAGACAGAACTATGAGATGAGGAAGAAGGCCATGTGAGAGCTGGGCCAGAAGCAGCAGCAAGTACTTGGCTAAGGAAAAAGCAGGAAAGAGTGAGTGGATAAGAGGCAGAGTAAGGGGGATTCACTGCATTGTTGAAGATCATTCAATTTTGTGAGGGATACTAAATTTCTATACTAAGTCAACAAGTCACTTATGGATCAAGCTAGACATAGAGAATGGGGATGAACAAATGTGTGTTCAGCACAGAGAGGACGGGATTTAAGGACTAAGTAGACCCCTGCGCCCATGAAGTATCTCATATTTATGATGTCTTAAATCAGCCATCCACTTGCCCTCCAGCTTGCATGCCTCTGTGTCTCCTTAATGGAGCAAGTAGGTACAGCTGGCCCCAGCTACCTTCCACCTGCTCAGCCCCCTTGTTCAACTTCAGTCTGGTTCTCAGAAATACACCATCATGGAGGAAGGCAGATATGGCAGTGAGAGAAAAGGAGACCATATATACATTGTTTAATATCTGGATTCATCTTGTGTGGACCTTCCACCTGCATATGCAGTCTTATCCAAAGTCTGCTGTGTGGCCCATCTCTTTCTGTATGCTTCTTATTATATGGTTTAAGATGATTAAATATTTTAGGCATTTTAACTGGGTCTGTGAGCCTTTCTATTCTGTAACCTCTGGGAGAGCTTGCCTCATAGTGTATTTGTAGGTAAAGGGTAACAAAATATGCCACCCTAAAATGTGTGACTTTAGCATAAGGGTTATTTTGAACTAAAGGTGCTTAAAAATCAGCAGGCTCAAGAAGGGGTGTCTGACCTCCCCTTTTCCTCCTGAAAACAGGAGATGGAATATGCCCTTCATATACCAGGAGGAAAATAGTACTTTTATCACCAGAGACAGGGGAGTTTGAAGCCAAGAGAAATCTGTACAAACAGACCTTGTTAAACTAACCCTTATCTTCCTAGTTTTACTTTTTTACCATTAACTACCCTAGCCAAGCTCCTTTGTTTGGTCACATTTTCATAATTTACTACTCTTTGGCCAATTCAGGGTATAACCATTCAAACTTTCTTCTTTGGGATCCTCATTCTCTTATATTATGTAAAACACATATAAAATACATTTTTATACTTATTTTTCTGTTAATATGTCTTATAAATTTAATTCTTAGGCCCAGCCAAGAATGGTAAGAGGGTAGTGGTTAAAATCTGACCCCTACAAAAGCTACAGGGCATCAAGATAACTTCCTACCACAACCACAAGGAGGTAGCATGGAAAGCAGTGTTAGCCAGGCACTTTGCACAGAAGCATTGCAAGCTTCTTGGGGTTAAACTCCATGGCTTCAAATCCTGCTGCCAGTGGTGTGGGCTTGAACAAGTTACTTGTACATTCTGGACCTCAGGGTCCTCATTTCTAAAACTGAGGTGATAATAATGATGTCTGTCTTTTAGGGTTACTTGGATGATTAAGTGAGCTTAATATGTGCACAACTGTAGCTTTGAAGTGTCTACACTATTATCTCCTTTGTAAAACGGCACTGAAAAGAAAACTTGTACATCAGACTATTTTCTGCAGAGTCTGAATATGAAGCAATGAGTCCTGTTGCCTGTTTTGAGCCTTTCAAACCTAGAATAAATTTTTATAAAATAATTTCTCATTTGAAATCTTTTGATGAATAGTGGTGAGTTTTGTGATGAGATTTTTTTGGGCCCAGAGGCTAGTTCTCTTCTGTGAGATTATATATCTGAGCAAAAGTGAAATTCTCAAACAGCCATTTCTTGTGTTGGCTTGAGGAGAAGCAGAATACACTACCCCAGGATCTGCCATTTTGGCACATGGATTTTTTGAAGTTCAGGAAATAGGGACCCAGCAGACTCAGGAGGAGCTTTTTACCTCCCCCTTAACTGCCTAAAAGAATCTAGATGGGAGCCTGTACCAGATACCAGAAAGAGAGCTGTCACTAGAGAGCTGTTTTTATCAGAAAACCCCACATGGCATGACAAGCATTTGTTTACCAAACACTCGCCCTTCCCATGTTCCTGTGAATTGTCTCCCTCCCTTTGAAGCCCTAGACCACTGCCCCCTTCTCTTTAGCTCAAGATGGCAATTATTAGCCTCAATTACCTGACTGCTAGAGAATTTGTATTTTTATGGGGCTTTCACACATACAAAATTTGTTTTTCTACTGCTGATCTGTCTCACGTTGATTTAATTACCAGACCAGCCAAAGAACCTAGAAGGGAAAAAGAGAAACATTTTCCATTCCTGCAGGCTGCTCTGTGGAGTGCGTAACTCAAAGTTCCAGCTGCCCCAATTCCATCTATATATGGGAGCTACAGAAACTATGCAGGGGAGGATTAAGCTTCCAGGGAATGGAAAAGTTAGCCACTGCACTGAATAAGTTTTGCTAAATTCTGGTATAGCAGATAGAAAGACAAACAGAAAACTGGGGTCCTATGGAGCTGTCTGTCCCTAGACCTAAGCCGATTCTTCCTGTGCTTGTCCATTGAGTGGCCACCCATTCCCAACCACGGTAGGTGTAAAAGAACCCCATCATGATTCAAAGCTCTCCTCTCTCTTCTTTTAGAGATTTGAAGATGCTTTGGCATTCTGGAAATAAGATGTAAGAGAGAAATTAATTTTACATTGTTAGTAATCACAATCTATCCCTCAGTAAGTTAAACTAAGGTTTAGAAATAAAAACTCAACCCCCAAACACTGTGTTGTACTCTAAACCAGTACCTTAAGGATTTATCTGTTTTTACACTTTCCAAGTTTTCTATTAGTTTTTTATACTAAGATCTCAGACCAGGTAAGAGAGGAGGCATGTCTGACTCCAAAGTTTTCACAAAAACTCTGTAGGGAAAATGTCATTATCCCCATTTTACAGATGAGGTCATTGAGGCACAGAGGTTTACCTGACTTACCACACAACTAGTAAGTGTTAGAACCATGATTTTAATCCATTCGCTCTGGATCCAGTCTGCTGTTTAAACACTATGTCATACTATATAAGGGCACAAAATACCGTGCTGTCTGTAGGAAAACTGATTGAAAAACTTGACTTTGATGGGAAAAATAAAGTAACAGTGGAAAAATGTATATCCTAAGATAGAATTTTACTTCTAAGAAGTGGAGCAAAGACTATAGATACATGCTCATTTGGAAGCAACAAAGTTCCAAAATCATGCAATTACCTTGCTGGCAGCTGAGCAGCTCTGGTAAAACCTTTGATCAATAAATTTGATATTTGTGAAGAAGGCAAGTGCTTGTCTGAAACATAGTATGTTCATAATAAAACATAACATTCTAAATTCAAAACGCATAGATTTAGAGAGTAAATATTTAGCCCTGTGGAATTGGTATACAGAGTAAAATTTTTATAATGGTTTGTAAAGTTATGTGGTCTACAAATGGTTTGAATTTTGACACCACCCCTACAAGCTACTTCCCGTGACAAGAAAAAGGACTTTAAATATTTCAAAAGAAAGTATATAATAGAAACAGATAACTTTTTACAACCTTCATTTTATAAAACATGGATATAGCATTACTTCATAACATGAAGCTGCACCAGATACCTTCCATTTGGCCATCTAGACTTACCTCTATCTTCTCCACCAGGTCACTGTCTCCAGTTAAGAGGCTTACCTATGAAGGCTCACATATAGATCTGACCAATGTGTTACCTGGACCTCTTCCTTCTAGTAGGGTTCAGCCAGTGAAAATCACCTGCTTGGAGACTGGAGGAAAAGAGAGCAAGATGGGTGAGAGTGGGTATTTATTCTCATTTCCCTGCCTGCATCCCTCTGTCAAAGCCACAGCTCCTCTCAGGGATCCCTGTCTCTGAAGCTCCAGTAACTGCTTCCCTTGCCCCTTCAGGCTTGTAGGTGATAACCTGTCCCCACTTAGCAGGCCTGGGTTAAGGCCCTGTTTCTTAAAGTTTCTGTACCTTGCCCTCAGTTTGCAATAGTTTCCTTAGGAAACTCTCTTATCACCAAATATAAGACAGTGTCACCTATCTCTACCTGAACTGAACAGTGACATCAACCCAATGTGGTCACTACACAGCACAAAGTGCATGGTCACCATAACCAAAAGAATTAATGTAACTACTGTGCAGATCACCTACACACACCTCGCTGACATGTCTCCCAATACATAAGGTAATTCCCAGCTTCTCAGTTTACAAGAGGCGGCCCTCCTCACCCAGGCAACCACTGGACCTGCTTCTTCATATATCCTTTCCTAGGCTCTATGGCATTTAACTGCCCCCTTACTGTCTCCTGTGTCTTCACTCTTTTGGCCCCGCTACCTGTTGCCACCATGGCCTGAAGTGACCTGTTCTGTGTCCTTCCCCTCTCGCTAACTTCTGTTCAGAGTCAGTCCAGGGGGAATGGTATGCGTCTATGACAAACACCAGGGGCCTGTGTGTCCTGCTTCATGCCCTCTCTACAGGCAAAAGATCTTTACACTCACCTGTTCAGATGACCTCTCTCATAATAACGGATCAGTTTTCAACACATTTTGTCACCCCTTGAATTTTCCCCAAATTTGTATTACAAAAATATTCAAGCAAAAAGATAAAAGATGAAGTGATCAATCGTCCTTTTAACATATCACCTAGAATCAACAGCTGAGTGATTTAACATTTTTCTGGATATGTCTATATGTACATATATTTTTTAAAGTAAATTACACTGTGATGCTTTACCCCTAAATATTTCAGTATCTAACTCCTCTAAGAATCAGAATTCTCCACATAATTTCAACATTATCAAACCAAAAAAATTCATTAAATGATCTAATATCTAGTCTACATTCAAGTTTCCGGAGTTGTTTCTAAAATACCTTTTAAGCTTTATCTTTAGAGCCAGGATCCAATCAACACATTGGGTTTTGTTGATATATTACCTTTAGTCTCTTTTCTTAAACAGTCCCCCACCTTTTATGTATTTTTTTTAATGACATGACTTTTTGAAGAAACCAAACCAATTGTCTACAACATGTACCCACATTCTGGATTCTGATTGTCTTTTCCCCTTGTGAGGGTATTTAACTGGCTTCTTTTTCTCCTGTATTCTCTATAAAGAGCAGGATGAGATGGTTAGATTTCAGGTACACCTTTGTCAAAGGTTATATCCTATATTTGTAATGTACACGAGGTTGGTTACTTTTACTGTGTCTAAGTTAGATCATTTAAAATGGGGGGCTACCACTCCACTGTAAGATGTATTTTTCCTTTTGGAAATAGCAATGTATACTTGGCATCTTTTGAACAGACCATCTCCAACCTTTTTTCCTCAAGATTTTAGCATTCATTGATAATCTTTACCTGAGTCAATTATTCAATTAATATTTGCATAATGATTGCCCAATGTTTTGCCATCCCACCAGATTTAACAGGACAAAAACTGCAAGAGCATTCAGAATGGCATATGCTAATTACCATTTATTCCAAATGACCAAGACTATCAGGCAGGATGTACCGAGGTTTGGATACACCACCAACCCCAAAACCCTATATTGAAAAAAAACAGGAGTCAAAATAACATCCTGTTTTTAATACCTCATTTGCTAAAATATAGTATAACCGCCTTAAAGCAGTGTGGCAGTTTAACCTGTGGTCTAACCCCTGGAACCACGGATACTTACGAACTCTATAGCCATCTTTTAATCACTGTGTACCTGTTAAGTCCTCTACGTGTTAAATGTTACATTAGAAATGCTGATGTGAACATCTACAGCTCCCAAGTGTAAAGTTTCAGCGATCTAAAGACCCACCTACCATTTAGGAAGTTTGTGCTGATTATTTCCCACGTAAATACCAAACCACACCCAAAGGGCAGCAACCAAGTGTAAACTCCTTTTCAGAAAAACGTAGGGGGTCTAAGAAAGGCCTTTAATTTCTCCCAAAAAAGGCTGGAAACTTCAGCTTAGTCTCCGAAGCCATAGTGGGTGTGGCCCTGACGCTTGAGCGGGTAGACAACGTCCAGGGCCGTGACAGTCTTCCGCTTGACGTGCTCGGTGTAGGTGACGGCGTCCCGGATCACTTTCTCCAGGAACACCTTCAACACACCGCGCGTCTCCTCGTAGATGAGGCCGGAGATGCGCTTGACCCCGCCGCGCCGGACCAGGCAGCGGATGGCGGGCTTGGTAATGCCCTGGATGTTGTCCAGCAACACCATGCAGTGGCGCTTGGCGCCGCCTTTTGCCCAGGCCCTTCCCGCCGTTTCCGTACCCAAACATTACGTAAAAAACGCACAGTATAAAAAAAACTGCAGCCCCCGGCAGGCACTTATGTAATAAGTGTGCGGACCTTTTTGAAAACTGCAAAGCTAGAAAGGGCGGGAAACCACAGAATCCCCGCATCTAGCTTCTAGGGCTTAAAATATGGATAGGAAGACCTACTGGCATTTAGAGAAATTAATCAGAAATGTCAAACATACACAAAAATTATCTCGTTTATCTGCATGTATATGCGTTTAAAGAGTCACCCATTCCATATATATTCTTGAATCATTTGCCACAGTAATTGAAACAAGCACAAATCCCAGGAAACAGGAATTCATAAATATAGTGCCAAGCACTGTAGGGGCCAAGAGCAGGGCACCACAAGATGTGCCAATTTGACTGGTAGACTATTTCAGAGCTGAAGGCAATCAAGCCCCAAAAGACGCAAAGAAACTGACCTCCCACCCAACTGCATAAAAAGAATTTAAATAGAGGACATGCTCCAGGGAGAGAGCTTTCGTTATATTATAATGTAAACTAGGTGGCAAACGGAGGGATGTGGCTAAGTCTGGTCAAATTCCTGCTTATGTCCCTTAATTGTTACTGTGGGGCCCAGCAAATGTTTAATTATGAAACATATTCTTTTTATATTCCTGTAAATTACTTCCCTTTTCCTTTGAAGAGTCAGACCCCTGTTAGTCCGGGGAGAGGAAATCCCGGGGCGAAATACGTCTAAAAACCGAAATCAGTCAAAGGGAGAAATAAAGTTTAAAACTCATTTATTGCTTACAAACTGAAGTCTAGCGCTGTCTCTCACTCCCCTGCTCTGGAAGGAAACAAGCCGGTAAGCAAGCCAGCCCCTCCCTCCCCTTAAACTCTCAGGTTCAGACACACCCTCGGCTGCCCAGTTAATTACCCGTTGATATAGAGATGATCTTCTCTCCACCCCTGAGGATATGCAAATACTCTAAAGCCAGGCGAGATATTCTGGAAATGTTACAATTTTACCCACAGGTTCTTATGTGCAGAGCTACTCACTTAGTTCCTAAAGAGCTTCCAGTGTTTACTTATCCTCCCAGGCTAAGAGGAAACCCTGTGATAAAGCTGGGAATTCCCATTGCTAGTATCAGTAAAACCTGACTTGAACCCACACATCCTGTGCTTCTCTAGGGTTTGTCATAGGCTTCTGCACTTGTTGGAGGAAAGTTGGGAGTTATTGTCTCATTGGTTCTTTGAGGATTAATAATTGAGCATTATTCAGAACCATCTATGCAATGTCTGAGTTCTTTCTGCCTTAGTAACTGTGGGTAAAATTGTAACCGTTCCAGAATATCTCGCCTGGCTTTAGTGTATTTGCATATCCTCAGGGGTAGAGAGTTTATCTCTATATCAATGGGTAATTAACCTGGGCAACCGAGGGCGTGTCTGGACCTGAGAAGTTATGGGGAGGAGTCTGGCTGGCTTGCTTGCTGGTTTTTTCCAGAGCAGAGGAGAAAGACGGCCCCAGACTGGAGTTGGTGAGCAATAATGGGTTTTGAACTTTATTTCTCCCTTTGATTTCAGTTTTTAGAGGTATTGTGCCCCGGGGTTTACTCTCCCCAGACTTACAGTGACCATATCATGCAGGTTACAGACATATTCTTATATTCTGCATAATCTGTTTTCAGCTAGTTGCAGCAACAAGCTCTGAATTCGTAGTCTCTCATAGCGGTGACTCCAGGCCCTGTATCTGGCGCAGTAATGCTCTGCCCTGCTGTGCCACTGGCCACACTGCTGGGTGCCCATTGCTGGTGATACTGCTTTAAGCTGAACTCTGGATACCTGGTGAAACACGTTCTGGGACCAGATCTGTTCAACCTGGGTCCTTGATCTTCAGTGTGTGCACACACCACTTTTTACAAGGATTGCTCAAGGATCAGTACTTTCATTTCATACACCATTTCTGGATTCTTAGCAAGTGTCAGCTGTTTTAACTACATACAGATGAATTCCCTAATTTTTCAACTGCTTCCCTCGACCCTAGTTCATGTCAAATAGATTTCCAAAACCGGGGGCCATCATCTCAGGATGCAACATTTATTGTCACTGCATGACTTCCTATTCATTTAAAAGTACTCAAGCAGAAGCTACTTAATACGTGGAACACCAAACTTTTCGACTAAACCTTCCCCCCTCTCAAGGAGGTGCAGTTACAAAGCAGTTCTGTGCTAAGTTTAAAACCACTTTCATAATCATCAGAGAAATGAAAATTAAACCTCAATGAGATATCACCTCACACCAGTTAGGATGGCCACCATCAAAAAGACAATAAATGTTGGCGAAGATGTGGAGAAAGGGGAACCCTCCTACACTGCTGGTGGGAATGTAAACTAGTTCAAACCATTGTGGAGAGCCATATGGAGGTTCCTCAAAAAACTCAAAATAGAGATATCATTTGACCCAGGAATTCCACTCCTAGGAATGTACCCTAAAAATCCAGCAGCCTGTTTGAAAAAGACATATGCACCCCTATGTTTATCGCAGCATTCTTTACAATAGCCAAGAAATGAAAGCAACTTAAGTGTCCATCAGTAGGATGAATGGATAAAGATGTGGTACATATACACAAGATTATTCAACCATAAGAAAACAAATCCTACCATTTACAACATGGACGGAGCTAGAGGGTATTATGCTCAGTGAAATAAGCCAGGCGAAGACAAGTATCAAGTGATTTCACTCGTCTGTGGAGTATAAGAAAAAACTGAAGGAACAAAACATCAGCAGACTCACACAACCCAAGAATGGAGTAAGTTACCAAAGGGAAAGGGACTGGGGAGGATGAGTGGGAAGGGAGGGATAAGGGGGAAAAGAGGCATTATGATTAGCACACATAAGGTAGCAGGGGTGGGGGAGGACACGGGAAAGGCAGTATTTACAAAGACAAGTAATGATTCTATAGCACTTATGGGGATGGACAGTGGTAATGGTTACAGTATGCAGAGGGTACTTGATAGTCAAGTAACCACAACGTTTAAGTAATTGTACATTAATAACAAAATATTTCTCAAAAAAAAACCGCTTTCAGGACTCATACATTAGTGGCAGGTGGAATGTTAATGAATTCCGTGCCAGCCTTGGCTTTATACAGCACACAGCACTACAAAGGTGAAAGTCACGTCTGCCCTTGAAGATTGGAAAAGTCCTGCCTGTGCGGTGTGCAAGTCAGAGCAGAGCGGCAGTCTACCGAGTGCCCAGAGAACTGGAGCAATCCCAACGCAGCCAAAGTATTTGCAGAGGCTTTCCTGCTGGCACTATTGCACTTTCGATGGGGGTAGTAAAGTTATAAAAACTTCACGTTGTATATGCAGCTCTTCGCAGATACTTGAGGTGGCTCTGAGAAGAGCCTTTGGGGTTTGGAGACATTTTAAGAACCATCTACGCTCTCTCACCACGGATGCGGCGGGCCAGCTGGATGTCTTTTGGCATGATGGTGACACGCTTGGCGTGGATGGCACAAAGATTGGTGTCCTCGAAGAGCCCCACCAAGTAGGCCTCGCACGCCTCCTGCAGCGCCATCACGGCCGAGCTCTGAAAGCGCAGATCGGTCTTGAAGTCCTGCGCGATCTCGCGAACCAGGCGCTGGAACGGCAGCTTGCGGATCAGCAGCTCGGTGGATTTCTGGTAGCGGCGGATCTCGCGCAGCGCCACCGTGCCGGGCCGGTAGCGGTGGGGCTTTTTCACGCCGCCCGTGGCCGGCGCGCTCTTGCGAGCCGCCTTGGTAGCCAGCTGCTTGCGCGGGGCCTTGCCCCCGGTGGATTTGCGAGCTGTCTGCTTAGTACGCGCCATAACAAGAAACTGCAAACTCTTCTCACCACGAAAAGTGCTGCGCTGCTGGCTCTTATTTATAGAGGCCAAGTTCTCCTGATTGGTCCGTTTCTTCAAATTCCGCGCCGTGATTTGAGTAACTTGATAAGCCTTGTGATTGGCTATCAGATCGCTTTACAAATCTTGATCTTTTGAAATGTTCTTTATGTTTTCCCATAGTTCTGTCCTTTATTCGACTTGTGTTTTATGTTTTACGTCTACCGTCATTGGTTTTGTTCTAATCGCCTTCCTTGGGATTAAGTCTGGGAAAGAGACGAAAATGAACGTGCTACAATACCTGAGCTGTTTAAAAATCTTCCGCATGTGAACGTGATTGATCCAGCAGTTTAGCCCTTTATAATTTAACAAAGCTTCTGCTTTTGAAGCGATTTTAGCATTACAAGCACCGTATTCCACAATTCCGAACCGTCCAACAAACACTGGCATCACTTCCCAACACTCGATTCTTAAAAGTCATACCGCTTTTGAAATGTGAGGATCCCCACTACTAAAAAAGCTTAAACGTTGCCAAACCAGACCAAACTTGAAATGCCAGTGGCATACATTTGAAAATATTTAGACACTTAGCTAATTTCTATATTTCATTTCCTAGACTGCATTTCATTTCCGTAACTGCAATTTGGTAGGAAACTATAGTCATAATGTGTATCAGGCTTTTGTCTCTAGGTCTGAATTTAGCGGGAGAGAAGGCTCATAAATAGATACTATTGACAGGAAATTCATTTTTTGCAGTTTTGAAAAATTCTTTTTGGATGGAAAAGAACCTAGAATAGTTTCCGCAGAAACAACCAATCAAAAGGTAGATTTGAAGCCCTTATTTGCATAAACGGTTTCTATTGGTCAATTTTATCCAATCATGGATTGAGACGCATTAATCTCTATTTGCATAGAAGCCCTACAAATATAGACCGGCCCTTCACTCTTCATTCAGTGTATTGTTTGATATGCCTGAGCCTGCCAAATCTGTTACGGCGCCTAAGAAGGGCTCCAAGAAGGCGGTAACCAAGGCGCAGAAGAAAGACGGCAAGAAGCGCAAGCGCAGCCGCAAAGAAAGCTACTCCGTGTACGTGTACAAAGTGCTCAAACAGGTCCATCCCGACACCGGCATCTCGTCCAAGGCTATGGGCATCATGAACTCGTTCGTCAACGATATCTTCGAGCGCATCGCAGGCGAGGCCTCGCGCCTGGCGCTTTACAACAAGCGGTCGACCATCACTTCCAGGGAGATCCAGACCGCTGTGCGCCTGCTGCTGCCCGGGGAGCTGGCCAAGCACGCCGTGTCCGAGGGCACCAAGGCCGTCACCAAGTACACCAGTTCCAAATAACTTGCCATCAGAACCAGCGGTAACTACCCAAAGGCTCTTTTAAGAGCCGCTCCCACTTTCATATGAGAGCTTAGCACTAACTGCTAATAGGATCTACTTAACCCCACAAAACTTGGCTAAAAGAATGTGGTGTTGAAAAACGAAGAAAGCAATTAAAATGCTGAGTAAGAATTTTTTTTAATTACCTTGTCACAGCTCTCTGATCTTTGTCAGGAGCTGGAAAACAAATACCTGGGTTATCCTATACTGAGCCTCCTTTAAAGACAAGTTCTAGAAAACTTAAGCATTTTGAGTAAGTTAGTTAAAGTGATACTGTGTACTTCATGCTACAAGAAATTAATGGTAAAGGGAATATATTGGGAGCAAAAACAAGAGAAATTTGTCTATTGAGTACCTTAAACCTTTAAGCTAAGTGATTAAAGCATTTTTGTCCCTTTGAAAAAAGCTATATATAGAATTAAAACAGGAGAGAAGCCACAAAAATCTTAGGAACAAAGCTATGTTATTTTGGGGTGGTGTCTTTGGCAGGGGCAAAGAAGCCAGACTTGGGCTGTCTCCTTGAAGAGGCTAATAGGGATCACCAGCTGATTACAACTTAAGATAAAAATTCTCAAAATGCCTCCGGATTAGTGAGTGTGCATGACATGGCTATCTAAATGTCTACCAGTCTTTTACTTATGGTCCTCATTTTTTATTTCATGTACTATCATGTGCATTTACTGAGTCATGGAGTTAGGTTGGTGCAGAGTATTTTAGGATCATACGTGATACTAGAGTGTATCTAAGAATCCTTGTGTGAAATGTTGAGTGGAACGACTAGTATTGAGTTGATTCCATTTACTGAGAAGCCTATTGTCAGAAGGTGATACTAGGGAAAGAGCAATGAGCAGGACAACCATTCCCTGTCATGGTGCTTACAGTCTACAGTGGATATTTAAACAGTAATCTCTCAAACTAACAGAAGGGGGAAGCATCAGTCTAAATGTCATGTTAGCTTTGCCAAAAATTGAAATGACTTAAAATTCTGGAAGGAAATAGACTAAGAGAGATGGCAAAGGAAGGAAACAGCAAGAGAGAGAAGAATCACAAAAGATGTGTGGAGTTCAAGTTTGTATTTATGAAACATAGTTAACAGGGCCTATATTATAGATTTACACTTTCATCATAGTAGGTTCATGAGGATTTTGTAGAAGTCCTACTGCTGCACCTTATTAATATGTAGGGTCTTGCTGAAATGTAGAAAGGAACACTATAATAGGAAATCTTGTCCATTATTCCTCTAGGATTTTCTTAAAATGTGCACCTGTTATGGGTATTAGATACTCCCAAGAAGTGACAGATAACCGAAAATAGTCACAGGTTACATGAAATAAAAGTATTTCTCATGTAAAGCTCAAGCCTGGAATGGGAGCTCCACTCAGGGAACCCAACATGCCCCTTCCAAACAAATTGAAACAAATTTCAACCCAGGTAGTGGGCCTCGAAACTCTCCAGTGTTAAGCATATTTCACTGCTCTTCTGTAGTTGTGTACATTATTATTTCTTCTATGGGACATTCAGATCTAGACAGCAGGGATCATGTCTGGTTCACATTTGTGGAATGATAAGCACTCCAGCCATAGCTATCATGTTCACATTCCATCTGAAAGGACAAAAGGGCACAGAAGCACCCCCACCAGTTACTGAACCCCTGAGGATAGTGTAACTCCGCCTTTGCTAATATGCCATTGACTAAAAATAGTGGCCACACTTAGGTACAAAAAAAAAAAAAGGTTTGGGAGTTCAGTTACTAAATAAAAAAGGAAAGCCAATTTCAGGGGATAACTATGTAGCAGTCCCTGCCACAGCTCATGCCTGAAGAAGACAGTGTAAGAGGGAAATTAGTGAGTTCTTCTGTCTTTAGCAGGACACTGGAATTTCTTAATGCAACACAAATGAATTGTAAATATTGGCAATAATTGCTTCAGTTGGGAAAAAAGAAAACTATACAACTCGAGTTAGAATCAAATTTTCATTTTGAGGTGAACAGTGCCTGATACCACTGAGAGTATAAATGTTGCTGGGTACAATCTGCACAGGGCTTGGGAACCCAAGAACATAACTTGAAAAATAGAGGGAGGCCTGCATGAACAGATTCAAAGCCTAGGAATGAGGTCAGGCTGAATTTCGAGTACAGTCACACCTTGCTGGTTTTAATACTCATTCAAAGTCCAACAGTCTGGTGTACAAACTCCAATGCTACCTGCCTCAGTCCTTTCTTTTATCATGGTGGATTTTCTAAACTCATTCAGAAGACATTCTTATTAGTGTCAATATTCTTTATGCACATATACCCCCTCCCCACCAGCCCCATAAGATTGTCTTGCCTTTTGCTCTAAAAACCTCATCTCTCTAATATCAAGATACTCTGCTATTTTCCTTAAGGCCTTTCACATCTAAAATATCCACCTAATTCAACTGTGTCTATCATTCAAACAAACCACAAATGTGAAACAGACATGGTCCCTGTCATCTAGAACATGAAACATTGTCCCATAGAGGAAATAATAGTGTGCACAACTATAGAAGTGAGACATGGACCTTGAGTTTAGGCAGAGTAAGGTGAAGGTCTCCGCAGAAAAAGCAGAGCAACATAATTACAGTCAGAACAATGTAACAATGTGCAAATAATTCCCTGTCAAAACTCTCTGTTAAGCATTATGCAAACTCAGAGTTACACTAATTCTCTAGGGTAAAAATACCAGACTAGGAATATAGACATCTTCACTGAGATCAGTTAAAGCTCAAAAGGCCAGGAGCAACTTAGCCTGGAATGTTTGAGTGTTCTGCAGATAAAGAGAAATGTCTCAGCATAACCTGAGACTTCACTGTATCAATTAGATCATGACACTGCAAACTTTACCTTACCTGCTAAAAGGCCCAGCTTATTTTTTTTTTAGTTTATTTTGCTATCATTAATCTACAATTACATGTGCAACGTTATGGTTATTAAACTACCCACTTCATCAGGTCCCCTCCACTAACCCCATTACAGTCACTGTCCATAAGCGTAGTGAGATGCTATAGAATCACTACTCTTCTTCTCTGAGTTGTATAGCCCTCCCCGCGCCCCCCCAACATTATATCTGCTAATCGTAATGTCCCTTTTTCTCCCGTGTCCCTCCCTTCCTGCCCATCCTCCCCAGTCCCTTTCCCTTTGGAAACTATTAGTCTGTTCTTGGGATCTGTGAATCTGCTGCTGATTTTTTGGGGGTATCCTTAATCTACAATTACATGTGCAATATTATGGTTATTAAACTGCTCCCTTCATCAGGTCCCCCCCACCAACCCCTTTACAGTCACTGTCCATAAGCATAGTGAGATGCGATAGAATCACTACTTGTCTTCTCTGAGTTGTACAGCCCTTCCTGTACCCCCCCAACATTACGTCTGCTAGTCGTAATGCCCCTTTTACCCTCTTGTCCCTCCCTTCCCACCCATCCTCCTCAGTTCCTTTCCCTTTGGTAACTATTAGTCCATTCTTGGGTTCTGTGAGTCTGCTGCTGTTTTGTTCCTTCAGTTTTTTTCTTTGTTCTTATACTCCACATATGAGTGAAATCATTTTATACTTGTCTTTTTCTGCTTGGCTTATTTCACTCAGCATAATACTCTCTAGCTCCATCCATGTTGTTGCAAAAGGTAGGATTTGTTTTCTTCTTATGACTGAATAATACTCCATTGTGTATATGTACCACTTCTTTATCTATTCATCTACTGATGGACACTTAGGTTGCTTCCATTTCTTGGCTATTGTAAATAGTGCTGCGATAAACATAGGGGTGCATATGTCTTTTTCAAACTGGGCTGCTGCATTCTTAGGGTAAATTCCTAGGAGTGGAATTCCTGGGTAAAATGGTACTTTGATTTTTAGTTTTGGGGGGAACCTCCATACTGCTTTCCACAATGGTTGAAATAGTTTACATTCCCACCAGCAGTGTAGATGGGTTCCCCTTTCTCTACATCCTCACCAACATTTGTTGTTGTTTGTCTTTTGGATAGTGGCCATCCTAACTGGTGTGAGGTGATATCTCATTGTGGTTTTAATCTGCATTTCTCTGATGACTAGTGAGGTGGAGCATCTTTTCATGTGCCTGTTGGCCATCTGAATTTCTTCTTTGGAGAAGTGTCTGTTCAGTTCCTCTGCCCATTTTTTAATTGGATTATTTGCTTTTTGTTTGTTGAGGTGCATGAGCTCTTTTATATAATTTGGATGTCAACCCCTTATCAGATATGTCATTTATGGATATATTCTCCCATACTGTAGGATGTCTTTTTCTTCTACTGATGGTGTCCTTTGCTGCACAGAAGCTTTTTAGTTTGATATAGTCCCACTTGTTCTTTTTTGCTTTTGTTTCCCTTGCCTTGGGAGATATGTTCATGAAGAAGTCACTCATGTTTATGTCCAAGAGATTTTTGCCTATGTTTTTTTCTAAGAATTTTATGGTTTCATGACTTACATTCAGGTCTTTGATCCATTTTGAGTTTACATTTGTGTATGGGGTTAGACAATAATCCAGTTTCATTCTCTTACATGTAGCTGTCCAGTTTTGCCGACACCAGCTGTAGAAGAGGCTATCATTTCCCCATTTTATATCCATGGCTCCTTTATCATATATTAATTGACCATATATGCTTGGGCTTATATCTGGGCTCTCCAGTCTGTTGCATTGGTCTATGGGTCTGTTCTTGTGCCAGTACCAAATTGTCTTGATTACTGTGGCTTTGTAGTAGAACTTGAAGTCAGGGAGCATAATTCCCACCCCTTTATTCTTCCTTCTCAGGATTTATTTGACTATTCGGGGTCTTTTGTGGATTTACTCTGGTTCATTGAAGAGTGCTGTTGGTATTTTGATAGAGATTGTATGGAATCTGTAAATTGCTTTAGGCAGGATGGCCATTTGACAATATTAATTCTTCCTATCCATGAGCACGGGATGTGGTTCCATTTATTGGTACCTTCTTTAATTTCTCTCATGAGTATATCATAGTTTTCAGAGTACAGGTCTTTCACTTCCTTGGTTTGGTTTATTCCTAGGTATTTTATTCTTTTTGATGCAATTGTGAATGGAATTGCTTTCCTGATTTCTCTTTCTGCTAGTACATCATTAGTGTATAGGAATGCAACAGATTTCTGTGTATTAATTTTGTATCCTGCAACTTTGCTGAATTCAGATATTAGATCTAGTAGTTTTGGAGTGGATTCTTTAGGGTTTTTTAATATACAATATCTTATCTGCAAAAAGGGATAATTTGAATTCTTCCTTACCAATCTGGATGCCTTTTATTTCTTTGCATTGTCTGATTGTGTTGGCTAGGACCTCCAGAACTATGTTGAATAAAAGTGGGGAGAGTGGGCATCCTTGTTTTGTTTCCGATCTTAAAGGAAAAGCTTTCAGCTTCTTGCGGTTAAGCATAATGTTGGCGGTGGGTTTGTCATGTATGGCGTTTATCATGTTGAGATACTTGCCCTCTATACCCATTTTGTTGAGAATTTTTATCATGAATGGATTTTGAATTTTGTCGAATACTTTTTCAGCATCGATGGAGACGATCATGTGAATTTTGCCCTTCTTTTTGTTGATGTGGTAGATGATGTTGATGGATGCTCGAATGTTGTACCATCCTTGCATCCCTGGGATGAATCCCACTTGATCATGATGGATGATCTTTTTGATGTATTTTTGAATTCAGATTGCTAATATTTTGTTGAGTATTTTTGCATCTATGTTCATCAGGGATATTGGTCTGTAATTTTCTTTTTTTGTGGTGTCTTTGCCTGGTTTTGGTATTAGAGTGATGTTGGCCTCATAGAATGAGTTTGGGAGTCTTCCCTCCTCTTCTGCTTTTTGGAAAACTTTAAGGAGGATGGGTATTAAGACTTCACTAAATGTTTATATTTAGCAGTGAAACCATCTGGTCCAGGTCTTTTGTTCTTAGGTAGTTTTTGGACTACCAATTCAATTTCTTTGCTGGTAATTGGTCTATTCAGATTTTCTGTTTTTCCCTGGGTCAGTCTTGGAAGGTTGTATTTTTGTAGAAAGTTGTCCATTTCTTCTAGGTTATCCAGTTTGTTAGCATATAATTTTTCAGAGTATTCTCTCATAATTCCTTGTATTTCTGTGGTGTCCATAGTGATTTTTCCTTTCTCATTTCTGATTCTGTTTATGTGTGTAGACTCTCTTTTTGTCTTGATAAGTCTCGCTAGGGGTTTATCTATTTTGTTTATTTTCTCGAAGGAACCAGCTCCTGCTTTCATTGATTCTTTCTATTGCTTTAATGTTCTCGATTTTATTTATTTATGCTCTGATCTTTATTTTGTCCCTCCTTCTACTGACTTTGGGCCTCATTTGTTCTTCTTTTTCTAGTTTCGTTAATTGTGAGTTTAGACTGCTCATATGGGATTGTTCTTCTTTTCTGAGGTAGGCCTGTATTGCAATATACTTTCCTCTTAGTATATTCAGCCTTCGCTGTGTCCCACAGATTTTGCGGTGTTGAATTATTGTTGTCATTTGTCTCCATATATTGCTTGATCTCTGTTTTTATTTGGTCATTGATCCATTGATTATTTAGGAGCATGTTATTAAGCCTCCATGTGTTTGTGGGCTTTTTCATTTTCTGTGTGTAATTTATTTCTAGTTTCATACCTTTGTGATCTGAAAAGCTAGTTGGTACAATTTCAGTCTTTTTTAATTTACTGTGGCTCTTTTTGTGACCCTGTATATGATCTATTCTTGAAAATGTTCCATGTCCACTTGAGAAGAATGTGTATGCTGCTGCCTTTGGAAGAAGTGTTCTGTAGATGTCTGCTAGGTCCATCTGTTCTAATGTGTTGTTCACTGCCTCTGTCTCCTCACTAATTTTCTGTCTGGTTGATCTGTCCTTGGAGTGGGTGGTGTGTTATAGTCTCCTAAAATGAATGCATTGCACTCTATTTCCCCCCTCAGTTCTGTTAGTATTTGTTTCATATATGTAGGTGATCCTGTGTTGGGTGCATATATATTTATAATGGTTATATCCTCTTGTTGGACTGACCCCTTTATCATTATGTAATGTCCTTCTTTGTCTCTTGTGACTTTCTTTGTTCTGAAGCCTAATTTGTATGATACAAGTACTGCAACTCCTGCATTTTTCTCCCTATTAGTTGCATGAAATATCTTTTTCCATCCCTTCACTTTCAGTCTGTGTATGTCTTTGGGTTTGAAGTGACTCTTTTGTAGGCAGCATATAGACGGGTCTTGTTTTCTTTTCTCCATTCAGTGACTTTATGTCTTTTGATTGGTGCATTCAGATCATTTACACTTACGGGGATTATCGATAGGTGTGTACTTATTGCCATTGCAGGCTTTAGATTCGTGGTTACCAAAGGTTTAAGCGTAATTCCCTTACTATCTAACAGTCTAATTTAACTCACTTCGTATGCTATTACAAACACAACCTAAAAGTTCTTTTCTTTCCTCCTTTTTCTTCCTCCTCCATTCTTTATATGTTCGGTATCACATTCTGTACTCTTTGTCTATCCCTTGATTGACTTTAGGGATAGTTGATTTGATTTTGCGTCTGCTTAGTAATTAATTCTTCTACTTTGCTGTGGTTTTATTTCCCCTGATGACATCTATTTAGCGTTAAAATACTTCCATCTATAGCAGTCCCTCCAAAATGCACTGTAGAGGTGGTTTGTGGGAGGTAAATTCTCTCAGCTTTTGCTTATCTGGAAATTATTTAATTCTTCCTTCAAAGTTAAATAATAACCTTGCCTGGTAGAGTATTCTTGGTTCGATGCCCTTCTGCTACATTGCATTAAATATATCATTCCACTCCCTTCTGGCCTGTAAGCTTTCTGTTGAGAAATCTGATGATAGCCCAATGGGTTTTCCTTTTTATGTGATCTTTTTTCTCTCTCTAGCTGCTTTTAAAAGTCTGTCTTTATCCTTGATCTTTGCCATTTTAATTATTACATGTCTTGATTTTGCATTCCTTGGGCCCCTTGTGTTGGGAAATCTGTGCACCTCCATGGCTTGAGAGACTATCTCCTTCCCCAGATTGGGGAAGTTTTCAGCAATTACCTCCTCAATAACACTTTCCTATCCCTTTTTCTCTCTTCTTCTTCTGGTACCCCTACAATGCAGATATTGTTCTGTTTGGATTGATCACACACTTCTCTCAATATTCTTTCATTCTTAGAGATCCTTTTGTCTCTCTGTGCCTCAGTTTCTTTGTATTCCTCTTCTCTAATTTCTATTCCATTTATTGTCTCTTCTACTACATGTTATCTGCTTTTAAATCCCTCCATTGTGTTTCATTTCAGATATAGAATTTCTTACTGATTGAATCTCTTGTCTTAAATTCGTCCCTGAGTTCTTGAATATTTTTCTGTACCTCCATAAGCATGTTTATAATTTTTATTTTAAACTCTCTTTCAGGAAGATTGATGAGTTCAGTTTTATTTGGCCCTTTTTCAGGGTTTGTGAGATTTTGATCTGAACCAGGTTCCTGTGATGTTTCATAATTCTATGTGGTTCCCTGTAGTACCCAGAAGTTCTAGTCTCTGGAGCTGCTCAGCTCCTAGGGTGAGGTTAGGGTTCATAGGGGAGCGGTGCTGGTGCCTGGGGGGAGTAAAGAGCTGCTTCCTGATTCCTGGCTGCAGTGCCTCTCTCCAATATTAGAGCCAGTGGGCTGAGCACATAGGTGTAAGCCACTGGGCTTGGCGTCTCTAGCTGTTGTAGGCAGGGCCTCCCTCTGGCTGACCTGACACCAGCGCAGTGACTGCTGGTTTGTGAGCAGGTGCCAGAAGGCCAGGAGGAAGGCACAGCAGGCTGTGTGTCATAGTGGAGGGCCTCGTAGCTGAGTAGGCAGCCAGGGTGATGGGGTGCCTGAAGCTCCTCAAAGTTCCCAACCGGCTGGGCAGAGTGCGCCCAGACAACCTTGTCCACCTATCCCTTCTCCCGTGCAGCTAGCTCCTTGCAAACCCCACCCCTTCAGCGGCTCTCTTGCTGTTAGGAAGCCTCTCACACCACCTGTCTTTCCTTTGTCCCAGAGCAGCCAGATTTGGATCCCTGTCCTCCACAAATGGCCAGAATCTCAGTCTCTCAAGCACTCTGCCTATCCCAGCTCCCCAATCCCACCAACTTCCAGAGCACCACACAATGTAGGTTTGTACTCCAAAGCAGACCTCAGGGCTGGGTGTTCAGCAGTCTTAGACTTCCACCCCCTCCCCCCTCCGTGTCTCTTCCTCCCTCTGGTGAGCTGAGGTGGGGGAAGGGCTTGGGGTCTCTCTGGATCAAGGTTTTCATACGTTACTCTGTTTCGTGAGGTCTGTATGCAGTCTGGTGCAGCCTTCTTTCCTGTTGCTGTTTTAGGGCTAGTTGTATTAACTATATTTTCACATTATATGTAGTTTTGGGAGGAATTCTTTGTCTCACCTCTCACGCTGCCATATTGAATCCCTGACATTTGTTTTTATATGAACTTGATCCTGTTCTGCATATTTCTTAGTTCCTGGTCCTCTTGCTAGACTTATACACATGTGATAGTGTAGTCTCGCTAGAGCAAGGATTTACTCCAAAGTCAGAGCTTCTTAAGCTCAAGCTCTACTACTACTATTTTTTTTTAATTAAGGCATCATTGATATAAAATCTTATGAAGGTTTCACATGAGCAACATTGTGGTTTCAACATTCACCCATATTATAAATTCCACCCCCCACCCCACTGCAATCAATGTCCATCAGTGTAGTAAGATGCTACAGAGTCATTACTGTCTTCTCCATGCTCTACTGCCTTCCCTGTGACCTACCTATACTGTGTTCTAATTATAATGTGCCTTAATTCCCCTCTCTCTCCGTCCCCACCCACCCCTCCCCTTTGGTAACCACTAGTCCCTTCTTGGAGTCTGTGACTCTGCTACTGTTTTGTTCCTCAGTTTTGCTTCGTTGTTACACTCCAAAAATGAGTGAAATCATTTGGTACTTGTCTTTCTCCGCCTCGCTTATTTCAGTGAGCATAATACCCTCTAGCTCCATCCATGTTGTTGTTGCAAATGGTAGGATTTGTTTTCTTCGTATGACTCAATAATATTCCACTGTGTATATGTACCAGATCTTCTTTATCCATTCATCTACTGATGGCACTTAGGTCACTTCCATATCTTGGCTATTGTAAATAGTGCTGCAATAAACATATTGGTGAATATGTCTTTTTGAATCTGGGATCTTTTTTCTTCAGGTAAATTCCTAAGGTTGGAATTACTGGGTTAAATGGTATTTCTATTTTTAGTTTTCTGAGGAACCTCCATATTGCCTTCCACAATGGGTGAACTAATTTACATTCCCACCAGCAGTGCAGAAGGGTTCCCCTTTCTCTGCATCCTCACCAGAATGTTTCTTGTTTTTTGGATGTTGGCCATCCTAACTGGTGTGAGGTGATATCTCATTGTGGTTTTAATTTGTATTTCCCTGATGATTAGCGATGCAGAGCATCTTTTCATGTGCCCGTTGGCCATTCGAATTTCTTCTTTAGAGAGGTGTCTGTTCAGATACTCCATCCATTTTTTAATTGGGTTATTTGTGTTTTGGATGTTGAGGAGTGTGAGCTTTTATATATTTTGCATGTTAACCCCCTTATCAGATATGTCATTTACAAATGTATGTTCTCATACTGTAGGATGCCATTTTGTTCTGCTGATTATGTCCTTTGCTGCCAAATTACAAACTTATGAACTAATAAAAACTTGAATCTTTTACTGGCTAAACAGATCGTAAGGTAGGTGTTGCTAACATCTCTATTTGGTAAAACATAACAAAGGCTGAAAGTTCTACACAAAACTTGCAGCTGTCAGAGGGTTTGGTTTCAGCCAGAAAAACAACTACTGACTAAATTACCCAATGAAATAAAGCTGGGTAGTTTACCACTGTCCCTGATATAAGAAGCCCCTTGCCTGGTCCCTGAAGACAGTTGAATTTGCAATCCAAATAAACTGAGATTGTTACCTGGGGATAAACATTTTGCCTGTGGCCTTGAAACCAGTGAGCGGAAGTTCCACGATATTAATTGAGTTTAACTCCAAACTAACTTTTATAGATTTTCTCATTTCTCCCTAACTGTAAAAAGATCAGCTTCTAAGTTCAAAGTCTGAATAGCATAAAACTGAAAGAAAACTGGGCCCTAATTTTTGTACCAGGGCAGAACTGAGACTAAGAATAAAGCAAATCCTGCTTAAAATGAGACAAGCACAAAAAATCCTATATTCAACTCAAAGCCTTGCATCTCACTCAGAGCCAAAGCCAAATTCCTTAAAGTGCCTGACAAGGCCCTCCTTGATCAAGCTTCCTTTGATTTCTCTGCCTTTAGCTTCTCCTATTGGGGTTGCTCTTCCATATAGCCGCCCTGGCACCTTAGCTCTCTCCCTCCTCTTTCACAGCTTGCTTCCTCACTTTTCAAGTCTTTGCTTAAATATTACCTTCTTAGTGCCATCTTCACTGGTTTGGAAAGACTGAAGAGACAACCTGGAGACAGCAATGGAGACAGAGGTTCTCTTGGGAGAAGTCACATGCAGGAAATCCAGAAACAGCTGGGGTCTACAGGCAGCAAGCTGTTATTTTGTAGCAACTCACCTAAACTATCCAGGGCCCCTCCCCTCCTGGCAGGACCAGTGTTCTGAGGAGATCAAGGTCTACTATTTGGACATTTTTCATCACCAAGGAGATGCTCCAGGTTGGCCACCGCTGGAATTTCTGACCTTGGCACTCACAACGTGTTTTTTTATATCTTTTATTTGGTGGGCATAAAGAAGGAGGATGGGAACTACACAATTTCAAAATAATGAAAGACTGGGGCATTCAGGGTGTGCTTATATAAACCAGTTTTCCAGCACTACTTTACATGGACAAATTGTAAACTCTCAACAAATATATGTAGAGTAAATAAATTTTAAAATTCATCAATGTTAAACAATGTTGTTTGTTGGGGGAGTAGTCATGGCATAATTAGGTCTTAAAATGGTACATGTGTATTAAAATATTGACAGGAAATGTTACAATTTGCTTTACAATAATCAGGGCAGCGGGTAAAGAGGTACAAATAAAACATAGTTGACTAGTGATGATATTGACGCTGGGTGAGAAGTACATAGGGGTTATTAAACTATTATTTCTACTTCCATACTTATTTTTGGAAATGTCACAAAATAAAAAGCTTTGAAAAATGAAAAATCTGAAAAACACATAACTTGCTAAATAAATAAACAAAGGCCATGGAGAAAGACCGGCTGAATAAACAAACAGGACTTTGTGCTAATCCGTACAGTAAAGGCCCAATGTGAAGACAGACAAGTATCCACAAGTTGTCAGCAGAGAGGTCCAGGATGTTCCTCATAGCATCCTTCAAAACCTGGTATCATCAACCACTGAAGGCAGCTTCACCTCTCAATGTAGACTCACATTAGCCCAGTCCTCAGAAAGTGCTATAAAAGCCAGGTGCTATTTTATTCACTGTAGTGAGATTAAGCAGTCATCAAGCAAGTCAGAAAGCCCTTTTGAAAACTAGTATAATCTTTCTGAAGGCAAACTACGAGGAAAGCCTGATTCAATTAGGTAAACTTGGATTCAAACCCGAGGTAATCACAAGATTGAAATTTATGGAGCATCTAGTCTAGGTCCTAGCTACCTGTTGGAAACACGTGAGTTTTACTAGTTATTTTCTGGGCCCCACCCCCATAGATGACAATTAAATTACTGATTGGACCCCAGGCAAAAGATATCTTTATAAAACCTCCAATTGACTATAACATACGAGTCGACATTGATATCACTGATCTATATTTAATCAAACTATCTTTGGGGCTTCTTATGTGCAAATGCTATAGAAAATATTACATAAGAATGCAGCTTGCAAGTGCTGACTCCTGGCTAGAGTTTGCGGATTGCTTTTCATGATGAAACCAGAAACAGCATTGGTATATTGATTTTGATTCAGTCGACCTGGGTCCGGTCTGAAACAGATCTTGCTACATTTCTAGCAAGCTCCCAAATGATGCTTATGCTTCTGGTTAGGCCACATGTTACTAGTTAAACGACTGAGAAGCCCTTGGGAATCTGCCTTGGGTTCAGGGAGAATATTGCTCATTAGAAATCCTACGTGGTCTAGTTTATGAGAAGCCAACTATCAGCAAAAAAAAAAAAAAAAAAAAAAAAAAAATGCTTTCACTGTTATGTGCAAATCATTTCACAGGAAAGCAAAAACTTTCAACTTTACACAGGGATGGGAACCAGCAAATTGAAGTTAGAGATGTGAGAAGGGAGCAACCCAACTGTCCAAAGCTATTTCCTCAACTGTCAATTAACTTCCACCTTTCATAATCCAACGTTCAGTAATTACTTCCCCTTCCGAACTACGTAAAACACAATGTGGCTGTTTTTAAATGCAAGAACCCAGCAGGGAAATGCACTTGCATCCAATTTCCCGTGAGCCAGCAAAGGGATCCTATGTCCATTTATGTACATCTACCCACTTACCGTGTGCAAACCTGATAGGGAACTTAAATTTAAAAGGTGGCTAAACACTTAAAATCTTAAGCAGTTCCATGACACTCAGTACTCACCCAGTGACCTAGAAACTTGATCGCAAGATCAAAACCCGTTAAAAATGAAGACTGGCAAATTCCCTTAGTTCTTAATTACAGCTATTTTCCAAAGAAAGTGGGTGGCTCTTAGAAGAGCCTTTTAGTTGAGTTAAACTAGTGTTGTAAAAGGTTTAAGCTCTCTCCCCACGAATACGGCGTGCGAGCTGGATATCCTTAGGCATGATGGTGACACGCTTGGCGTGGATGGCACACAGGTTAGTGTCCTCGAAGAGCCCCACCAGGTAGGCCTCGCACGCCTCCTGCAGCGCCATCACAGCCGAGCTCTGGAAGCGCAGGTCGGTCTTGAAGTCCTGCGCGATCTCGCGCACCAGGCGCTGGAACGGCAGCTTGCGGATCAGCAGCTCGGTGGACTTCTGGTAGCGGCGGATCTCGCGCAGCGCCACCGTGCCGGGCCGGTAGCGGTGGGGCTTCTTCACGCCGCCGGTGGCCGGCGCGCTCTTGCGGGCCGCCTTGGTGGCCAACTGCTTGCGCGGGGCCTTGCCGCCGGTGGACTTGCGAGCTGTCTGCTTAGTTCGAGCCATTTCAGGTAAAAGTAAGAACGAAACTGACGAGTAAGAGATTGCCTTTATATATACTCAGAAACATTCTGATTGGCTTTATGAATTTTCAAAAGTCCCGCGCAATAAAACCATTGGTTGAAGAGTCAACGAATGACTTGGTGAATTACTAGGGATTCTGATTGGATGAATTAGTACATATTAAAATCCCCTTTCTTATAATCTGGGAGCTAGACTTAATTTTCTTGTTCTACTTCAGCACCTAAAATTGTAAAAAAGAAACCACTCGGAAGGTCATGAAAGATGCGAATTGATTCAGCAGCTGTATGTAACGGGTCCTAAGATCTCGAGGACCAAAATACCTTTACTTTTGTTAGTTTTTATGAACTGAACCTCGAGTGGCCTTGGCTACCCAGTTGTGTCCACTAAACCAGATAAAGCGCCTAGCCTGTAGATGACCAGCAAACACTGCATAACGAATGTTGATTGACTTCTTTACCGTGGCCTAATTGGGATTTTGGCTAATTTCAAATTTGAAAAGACTGCGCTTATTTTCGATTTGCTCTTTTCAATGGCTTTGACATTTAAGGCTACCGTTTTCACCGGGGCTTCTGCTGAGTAATGTTTCCCTCAAAAGTCGATTAGTTCCGCTTTTGAGTTTGCCTCGTCTAGTGTAATACTTTACTTGCAGAACACCAAATACTGGAGTCAACCTGTCCATCAACCTACTCAAAGCTTTGCAGACATCCCAACTTGCTTCCTCTAGAGTATACAAAAACCCTTACTTACTTTACTATGGTAGGCTTTTTCTACAGTCCCATTTCCCTGCATCACATCGAAGTAACGTCAAACATCCAAGACAGTAATTTGCACTGATAATTACTACCAGGAAGGCAAGGCTTGACGCCTTGAGTTGTTATGGAGTTTTTTGCGTGAAAACTGTGTGCGGCTCTGAAAAGAGCCTTTCGGTAAAAAAAGGTTTGGCTGCACAAACTGGCATATAGGCAGGTTCACTTGCCCTTGGTCTTGTGGTGGCTCTTGGTCTTCTGGGCAGCAGCACGGCCTGGATGTTGGGCAGGACGCCGCCCTGCGCGATGGTGAGTTTGCCCAGCAGCTTGAACTCCTCGTCGTTGAGGATGACCACCTGCAGGTGGCGCGGGATGATGCGCATCTTCTTGTCGTTGCCCGCCAGCTCCAGAATCTCGGCCGTCAGGTACTCCAGCACCGCTGCCAGGTACACGGGCGCGCCGGCCCCGACCCGCTAGGCATAGTTGCCCTTGCGCAGCAGGCAGTGCACGCGGCCCACGGGGAACTGCAGCCCGGCCCGTGAGGATCGGGTCTTGGCCTTGGCACGACCTTTGCCGCCCTGCTTACTGCGTCCTGACAAAGCTATTGGCGAAGAAATCAGACTTCTAAAGCTCTAGAATGTACACAATTATACTCTGCGGCGTATTGCTAAAACAGCTTGCGTTATTGGCGTAACACAAACTCCAGCCAATCAAAAGGCAGTCTTAAGCAACTACGTTTCTAATTTACATAGGGCGTTGTAGTGGAAAGGTCTAATTATTTAAAGTTAAGCAGCGGAAACCGCCAATGTGAGTCTATCAGCGGCCACAATACTTAAGAGACCAGTCAGAACTCGTAACTCTACAATTCCTCATTTACATATAAGTCAAACAAATAAGGAGGACAGTTCTTTCGCTTCCATTATTCACTTTTATTTCGCTAGTGGTGAGGTAGATCTTGTAGTACGTGAACCCGCCAAGTCCGTTCCGGCGCCCAAGAAGGGCTTCAAGAAGGCGGTGACCAAGGCGTAGGACGGCAAGAAGCGCAAGCGCAGCCGCAAGGAGAGCTACTCGGTGTATGTGTACGAGGTGCTCAAGCAGGTCCATCCCGGCACTGGCATCTCGTCCAAGGCCATGGGCATCATGAACTCTTTCGTCAACATTTTCAAGCGCATCGCGCGCGAGGCGTCGCGCCTGGCCCATTACAACAAGCGCTCGACCATCTCCAGGGAGATCCAGACGGCCGTGCGCCTGCTGCTGCTGGGGAAGCTGGCCAAGCACGCCGTGTCCGAGGGCACCAAGGCCGTTACCAAGTACACCAGCTCCAAGTAACTTGTCATCTGAAACAGCGTCTATCAAAGCTCTTTTAAGAGCCACACACGTTGTCTCCTAAAGACCTGTAACTCCAAACCTGGTAAATCTGGGAGAGTCAACGTAAGAAGCATTAAGACCGGGTCTCCCTTCTTAATCACCAGAGTTCAAATGTGCGTGTAACTGTTAATAGCGTATTTTCGGGAAGTCTTAAGGTAGTCTGGGTTCTGGTTTGATATATTTAAAACTAGAATTTCCATCTGGAGGCGGTTTCTCGCTTTTAATTTTTTCATCCCCATAACCTGTGTTCGAGAGTAACGGAATATCTGAGTCTTAGTTTTAAGTGGCCCTAAACCTATGGAAGAATTATTTTTGAGAAAATGAAACTACTTTTGTAACTTGCTGCTGTTAGCTTGCAAATGGTTAGAGGTGGCATCCGGCGGTGCAACATTACTGCAGCCGCTTGCGTTTCCAAAACCACAGCCGATCTCTGCCCATTTTTCTCCTAACTTGCGCAGTTAAAAACAAACCCACTAGTTTTACCGAAAGTATTCTTGGATTACTTCACGCAGCTAAACATTATCTTTTATCAAGGTCAGGAAGTCTTATCATCCACTAGTTTTCTACACTACGTAATATAAAATGATGTAAGAGACAGTGGAAACTTAAACGAGAGCAAGCGAAAGACACCAGGGTCGCGTAATTCCAACCTGTGATAGGGGCGAGGCGGAGGGGAGGTGTGATGATGTAATGGGATCTGCCTCATTTGTCAGCCTCTATGATCTTCCTTTCCAAGAATTCCCAAAGTTCTCCCTAAACCTTCTCTTGTGTCCTAGAATGACCTTTTCCACAGTTACTTCTTCATTCCCTGAAATTGTAAGGGAGAAGGCTTACAAGGAATTGACCGTGTGTCCTTAGCATTTCACTAGTTTTATCCTATAATCACCTTCTGGGACATGGAATCTCCCATTCTACAGGTGAATGCCCCAAGAAATTAAGGTTAAGTAACTAGACCCTTAAACATATTAATTAAGGAAATGGATGACTCCTTGTCTACGTAAGTCTAAGGACTGTTCCCACACTATTTGTTAAACTTTATCTCAAGAGGCTAAGCAATCATAGGAAACGGGAAACTTGAGCTCAAAGGGAAACCAGAACAAAAGAAAATGCCGTACATGTTCTCTGAGTCCTTACACCAGCCAGTTTCTTTAGAAAAAAAATCATATATATATGATATATTTAATTTGGAACCTAATTAAATCATCTGGCAGCAAGTTAACTTTTTTGCGACTGTGGTATGGAGGGGAAAGTATGGGCCTTGGCAGTGTAAACCTGAGCTCAAAAGTATCATTTTCTGCTTATTAGCTACATGTCTTTATCTACCAATGCCTACATAGCAGATTCCTGTGAACATTAAATAAGTGATTCTATTTTGTAATGGAACTGAAGAAAATTCCCTGAAGCCTACATATAATTAAGGCATTCATTTCTTGCTCTCCAACTCTAATTTCATGTACATTTTTAAACAATGTGTTTATGAAAAGAAACATACAAGCATGGTTCAAGGGGGAAATCCCGCACGACATGACACAGTCCTTATTGCCTGTTTGAATGCTGAATTTGGGCAAATTACTTACACCCTCTGTGAGCATTTCCTTACCTTGAAAATGGGAATAATAATTAGTAACTCCTACTTAGCATTACTGGAGCGATCAATAAAAGAAAATAGGTAAAGCACTTGGGATGCTGCCTCCACAAAGTCCTCCAAAATAGCTATGGCTAAAACTTCTGGTTGAAGAAATAAGAGCCCTTGGTCCTGCCCACACTGGAATCTTAGACTCCTGAGGCTCTGAACAAGGCAGTAGGCCACACACAAAGCCTAGCATTTGGCACCAGTTAGGGTTCCTTGTCTGGCAGTGTCGAACAACAATCCAAACCCGTTCTAAGTCTAAACCCTTCTTTAGAACCATCTCTTCCCTGAACTGTTTTGGAAACAACCTAATGTCTAATGTAACTGAGACCTCCCTGCCTTTGCTTGACAATTCAAGCAGTATTTTCTTCATAATGTATACTGACTGTGGGTCTGTTACTGCTTCAATTCCACCCGTCTTCATCCTAAGAATCATGTTGAAGAAACAAAGACCATACATTGGCTCTTAAAGTTTCCACTCAGGAGTGGCACATGTCATTTTCACTCACATTCATTGACTATAGTCATTGGGGCGAGAAGTAAAATCTCACCATGTGGAGCTGTAAATGTTTAGAGCAGTAAGACATTCTTCCACATATACCATCTTTTGATAGCAAAAACTAAGCAATAAAATAATGTATTATTTAGGTATAAATGCATGTGTGATTTTTTTAAAAATAAGGTAAACAGGTAAAATAAAAATGACATAATTTAGGACCACGCTTACCTCTAATGGGGTAGCAGGAGGATGAGATTAGGTCGAAGCAAGTTATTGGTAGTATTTTTTTTTAATACCTGGTTAGCAATTGGGTTCATGTATTGCCATCATGTTATCCCATAGGGGCCAAGGGCTGGCCTTTCCAAAATGTGCCACTTTGGCATGCAGATTGTTTGAAGCTGAAAACAATCAAGGCCCAAAGGATTCAAGAAAAAACTTTGACCTTCTCCTTAACTGCATAAAAAGAATTTGGATAAAAAAACCTGCTCCAGGCAGGGAGCCATCACCATAGATAACTACAGTATAATATGAACTAGGGGTGGTAGATAGGGGACTTTAGCAAGATCTGTAGGTTAAAATTCCTATGTCCCATTGTTTCTATATGGCCCAGGTCATATATGACCAAGGGCAGGTTGCCCCAGTATGTGCCCTTGTGACATGCAGATTACTTTGAGGTGAAAACCATCAAGGTCCAAAAGATTCAGAAAGAAACTTTGACGCACACACACCCGACTCCCCAACTATGTAAAAAGAATTTAGATAGAAGACATGCTCTAGGAAGGGAGTTATCAATTTAGATAACTATATTATAATGTAAACTATGTGTGGTAGACATGGAAGATGTGGCTGAATCTGTTAAAATTTCTCTTTATGCCCTCTCATGGTTTCTGTGTGAACCAGCAAACATTTCTCTATCAAACATTTATGCTTTTCATATTCCTGTGAATTACTTCCCTTATCCTTTGAAGTCTCAGATCCCTATACCCCCTTCTCTTTGGTTCAAGAAGACATATACCTCATTCTCCCTGAATGTCTTTGGAACTCATGTCTATGGTTTCCCCCTACATACATAATTAAACTTTGTTTTTTCTCCTGTTAATCAGTCTCATGTCAATTTGATTCTTAGACCAGCTAAAAGAACCTCAAGGGGTAGAGGAAGTGTTTTCCTCCCCAACAACCAGAAAACATTTAACTAAACATTTACCCTTCTTTTATCTTCCTGTGAATTGCTTTTCTTCCCTTTGAAGTCCTAGGCTCTTAACCCCTTCTCCTTAGTTCAGGATGACACACATACCTCATTTTATTTGACTGTCTTTGGAATTTCATGTCTGGGCAGATTCACCCTACATACATAATTAAATTTGATTTTCTCCTGTTAATCTGTCTCATGTCAATTTAAGTCTTAGATCAGAGAGAACAACCTTAAAGGGTACAGGAAAATGTTTGCTTCCTAACAATCCTTTATAACTTGTATAGTGCTTAATATATCCTTTTGTATATATCTAGAATTATGAATCACAAAGCTAACAATAATGTACAAATATATTAGTGGAAGTCACTTCACCTCCCACAAAAAGACAGAAGCTGCGCAAGCTATTAAATGTTACTTGTACTGGGAACTTGTTTAAAAGAAAGAAAATCACCCCTTACACTCCAAAAGTCTGTAGATGCCCAGAAAAGATAAGTAAAGCAGTTTGCCAAAATTGCTACTAATGTACATACTTGTCTTTAAAGGATCTTTTGTGAAATATTTTCCTTTCCTTCAAGACTTCTTATGTACAGTTAAGTATTTTATTGTAACAATTGTAAATTCATTTATATTCATTTCGTTCATATGCATTCATCCAGCCACTTTGAGAAGTGAGTAGAATTTATTTCTAAGGGTAAAGAGATGGAAACACACAATTTAAATTCAATACGCTAAGTGCAACAACTAGTTTCATAAAAGACAATGGTTCCACAATCAAAGCAAACTACGGAGAAAACAGTAAGAAAAACAATTCTGTTCCCTGTTGTCTGGAGTAAAATCCAGATTCCTGTTACTGGCCTGAGGGTCCTCTGAAGCCTCCTACCAAGCTGCTTGTCCAAACCTCAACTACCACTCCCACTAAGGACTTGGATTATGCTCTTCTGACATCCTAGGTAGAGTTCCATTCCTGCTTCATTTTTCATGAAGGTATGTGTTGACTTTCCAAATGGACTTCAAGCTCCTCAAGAGCAGGGAAAATAAAGCAGAGTGTTGGGGGTCAGGGTGGGGTAGCTGTGACCACACCGCTCACAGCCAGCCTCGCTGAAAGGATGATACTTGAATACCAACCTGAGAGAAATAAGGGAGCAATGCCTACAGAGATCTGGGAGTTGAGTGCAGAGAAGAGACAGTACACAGTCCTTGAAAGAGATGTACCTTGGCCTGTTCTAAAAAGTTCTAGGGACAGTATTGCTTAGCTAAGAAAGAGAAGAGCAGTCTGTTTCAAGATAACAAAGGCCAGAGAGCAGGGCCTTGTAAGACATTGAAAGATATTTGGCTTTTACTTTGGGTGAAATGAGAGCCATTGGAGGATTTTCAGCAGAGAAGTGGCCTGATCTGATTTACTTTTTATTGAAGTCCCTCTGGCTGCTGTGTGAAGAATAGAAGAGCAAAAGCAGACCCAGAAGATGAAGGGACTACACTAATTAAAGTGAGAGATGGCAGTGGCTTTTCAGAGCGCTAACAATGGGAAGGAGAAATGCTTGGATTCTTGCCTGTTTTCAAGGGCAGAGCTGACAGGACGTATTGATGTATTAAATGTAGGATTAAACCTCCAGCTGAAAGGTTAGAATTATTATTTAGCAAATTTAAGATGACAATGAGAGAAGCTATTTTTATGTCAGAAATTGTTTGGGGCCTGCTCAAGTTGGAAGTGTATATTAACAGACTACCAGGTAGAAATGTCAAATGGTAGCTGAGTGTCTGAGTATGTAGTTCAAGTGAAATCTCTGGGTAGATTATTTAATTTCTATATTACTGTGTAGATAGTATCTCCACAGCAAGGAAACACCAGTTCAAAAGAATAAGATTTATATTCTCAAGGTCGATCTTTTCAGAGAGATCAGGAGCTGGTGTAGCTAAGGGAAGAGAAAAAGCAGCTTTAGATATAAGGCTTTCAAGCTGGGTTCCACAAATAAATTTCAAGAGGCCTGGGAACTCCCCGGAATTGCACACATAACATGTGGTGAGGGTGGGTTTGATGCCGGGGTTCTTGTTCATGAAGCCGAAGAATGAGCTTAGCAAACACCCAAGGTAGGAGAGAAAGGTACAGGCTTTTATTTAGAAATAAAGTGAAAGGACAGACCTCCCGGCTCATGCCCGGGTGGTGCGTTGTCTAAGGGATTTATAGGCAAATGAGGATTTCTCGAAAACATGAAAAAAAGGCTTAGGGGTGTGGACTTGTACCACCTGCCCTGCCCTCAAGGTGGGCTGGGTTGTTCTCTGCTTGCTAGGGCTGTTTACAGTGAAGTCACGGATTATACTGAGATACCCTTCTTTATTTGTGAAACACTCAAGCATTCTAGGCCCAGTTGCTCCTGGCCTTTTGACTTTTAACTGACCTCATAAAAGATGTCTATATTCTTAGTATGGTATCTTGATCCTAGAGAATTAGTGTGACCTTGACTTTGCATAATGCTTAACACAGAGTTTCAAAAGGGACTTCTTTGCCCATTGTTATATTGCTCTGACTGTAAATATCCCGCCCTGCTTTTTCCGGAGGCCCTCACCCTATTCTGACTACACCCATGGTCCCTGTCTCAGGTTCATTTTGGAAGAAGTATTATTCTTTGGATATCCAATGTGATCTCATGACTCTAACTTCAACAGATTGTTTGAGTATGAGTTCCAACTTTATTGCATACTCATTACTGGGGGCATTTTTGTACATCAGTAAAAAAAAAGAATAATATTTATTCTTGTTCTGAGTATCACAGGAGAAAGGAAGAATTACAGGAAAAAAAGCACTTTTAAAACTATAAGCCAAGAATCCACATATCCTGAACACAGAGAAAAAAATTCCTTACTTATCTGACATAGGGCTCAGTCCTTTAACTGCTTTTCTTCATTATCAGCCATCTTTCCAAAAGATCTCATCTAATCTTATGGCTTTATTACTCTCATGGCAGTTGTAAGTCTGGGGAGAGGAAATCCTGTGGCAAAATACTTCTAAAAACCGAAATCAGTCAAAAGGACAAATAAAGTTTAAAACGCGTTTACTGCTCACAAACTGCAGTCCTGAACCGTCTCTCTCCTCTGCTCTGGAAGAAGCCAGCAAGCAAGCAAGCCAGCCAAACCCCTCCCTTTAACCTCTCAGGTTCAGACACGCCCTTAGTTGCCCAGATAATTACCCATTGATATGGAGACGAACTTCTCTTCACACCTGAGGATATGCAAATATACTAAAGCCAGGCAAGATATTCTGGAAATGTTACAATTTTACCCACAACTCCCAAAGGAGTATACTGCGTACATTTCTCCCATCCCTGAATATGTTTAGGGGTTAGGTATCCTGCAGGTCCTGTGGTTACAGACCACTGCAGGTGAATTCAGACTGATGGTACCTGTGGTAAAGGTAGTTCTGAGGGGATATGCTAAGCACCCACCTATAGCTCTGCCTGTCCCTCCGCGGGTGACAAATACTAAGAAGTATAAATTGCCTGGGGGGCACAAGAAAATTAGAAAAGCTCTACAGGAGATGGAGAAGGCAGGCATCATATATCCCACTTATAGTCCTTTTAATTCCCCTGTGTGGCTACTGAAAAAGCCAGACGGCTCCTGGTGTATGACTGTGGACTACAGGGAATTGAATAGTCACAGCCCTTTTGCATGCTTCTGTCCCCTCTATAGCAACCCTTATGGACACCCTCAGTCATCAACTAGGGACATATCATTATGTAATAGACCTTGCTAATGCTTTCTTCTCTATTCACATAGCACAGGAAAGTCAGGAACAGTTTGCCTTCACATGGGAAGGCCGGCAGTGCACATTCACTGTCCTTCCACAGGGATATCTCCACAGTCCCACCATTTGTCACAGACTTGTAGCCTAGGACTTGGCCACATGGAAGAAACTGCAAATGGTGATGCTGTATCACTACACTGATATTATGCTCATGTCTGATTCTCTTGCAGATTTAGAAAGGGCAGCTCCTAGACTGCTGCAACATCTATAGGAAAAAGGATGGGCTATGAACAGCACCAAGGTTCAGGGACCTGGTTTGTCTGTAAAGTTCTTGGGGTTGTCTAGTAGGGTAAAACTAGTTATCCCAGAAGTAGTAATAGACAATGTCCAGCCTTTCCAACCCCGAACACTGTGACAGTATTACAAGTTTTTAGGTCTTTTGGGCTACTGTAGAGCATTCATCCTGCACTTGGCAAAAATTTTGAAGCCCCTATACTGGTTGGTATGAAAGGGCATTAGGTGGGACTGTGTTAAGGAATGTGCAGCTGTTTTTACTGCTGCTAAGTGAGCAGTCATGGCTGTGCAGGTCTTGAGATTAATGGACTCATCAAGGCCCTGTTAGCCACATGTTCATTGCCTGAGTCCAGCTCCAGCTAGTCCAGTGGTCCCTGAAGGATGGACGGCGTCGGCGGCTGAGTAAATGAATGAGGACACAGACACTAGCAAAAGCTGAGCCTGCCCTTTAATTAAAAGTAGCTAATTGTTTATATACTCTTTGATTACATAAAGTACAGTTATTAAGGGTTACATGAGTTTAGAAAATGAGATTAAATCATTTTGACATGTGTTACCATCCACTAGTATGGTAACATTTATATTGGATACATCATTTATACTATTTTTATACTTTATTTTGGTATCGTTAATCTACAATTACATGTGCAATATTGTGGTTATTAAACTACTCCCTTCATAAGGTCCCCCCCACCAACCCCATTACAGTCACCGCCCATCAGCGTAGTGAGATGCTATAGAATCATTACTTCTCTCCTCTGAGTTGTACAGCCCTCCCTGCAGCCCCCCCACATTATGTCTGCTAATCGTAATGCCCCTTTTTCTCCCTTGTCCCTCCCTTCCCACCCATCCTCCTCAGTTTCTTTCCCTTTGGTAACTATTAGTCCATTCTTGGGTTCTGTAAGTTTGCTGCTGTTTTGTTCCTTCAGTTTTTTTCTTTGTTCTTATACTCCACACATGAGTGAGATCATTTGATATTTGTCTTTTTCCGCTTGGCTTATTTCACTGAGCATAATACCCTCTAACTCCATCCATGTTGTTGCAAACGCTAGGATTAGTTTTCTTCTTATGGCTGAATAATATTCCATTGTGTATATGTACCACTTCTTCTTTATCCATTCATCTACTGATGGACACTTAGATTGCTTCCATTTCCTGGCAATTGTAAATAACGTTGCGATAAACATAGGGGTACATCTGTCTTTTTGAAACTGGGCTGCTGCATTCTTAGGGTAAATTCCTAGGAATGGGATTCCTGGGTCAAATGGTATTTCTATTTTGAGTTTTTTGAGGAACCTCCATACAGCTTTTGACAATGGTTGAACAAATTTGCATATCCACCAGCAGTGTAGGAGGGTTCCCTTTTCTCCACCTCCTCACCAACATTTGTTGTTTGTGCTTTGGATGTTGGCCATCCTCACTGATATGAGGAGATATCTCATTGTGGTTTTAAATTGCATTTCTCTGATGATTAGCGATATGGAGCATCTTTTCATGTGCCTGTTGGCCATCTGAATTTCTTCTTTGCGCAAGTGTCTGTTCAACTCCTTGCCCATTTTTTAATTGGCTTATTTGCTTTTTGTTTGTTGAGGTGCATGAGCTCTTTATATAATTTGGATGTCAAACCCTTATTGGATACATCATTTATAAATATATTCTCCCATACCGTAGGATGTCTTTTTGTTCTACTGATGGTATTCCTTGCTGTACAGAAGCTTTTGAGCTTGATATAGTCCCACTTGTTCATTTTTGCTTTTGTTTCCCTTTCCTGGGGATATATGTTCATGAAGAAGTCGCTCATGTTTATGTCCAAGAGATTTTTGCCTATGTGTTTTTCTAAGAGTTTTATGGTTTCATGACTTACATTCAGGTCTTTGATCCACCTTGAGTTTACCTTTGTGTATGGGGTTAGACAGTAGTCCAGTTTCATTCTCTTACATGTAGCTGTCCAGTTTTGCCAACACCAGCTGCTGAAGAGACTGTCATCTCCCCATTGTATATTTAAGGCTCCTTTATCATATATCAATTGACTGTATATGTTTGGGTTAATGTTTGGATTTTCTATTCTGTTCCACTGGTCTGTGGGTCTGTTTTTCTGTGAATACCAAATTATCTTCATTACTGTGGCTTTGTAGTAGAGCCTGCAGACTGGGAACATAATTCCCTCAGTTTTATTCCTCCTTCTCAGGACTGCTTTGGTTATTCGGGATCTTTTGTGGGTCCATATGAATTTTAGAATTATTTGTTCCAGTTCATTGAAGAAAGGTGTTGGTATTTTGATAGGGATTGCTTTGAATCTGTAGATTACTTTAGGTAGTATAGCCATTTTAACAATATTTATTCTTCCTAGCCAAGAGCATGGGATGCATTTCCATTTGTTAGTGTCCTCTTTAATTTCTCTTAGGAGTGTCTTGTAGTTTCAGGGCATAGGTCTTTCACTTCCTTCGTTCGGTTTATTCCTAGGTATTTAATTCTTTATGATGCAATTGTGAATGGAACTATTTTTCTGATTTCTCTTTCTGTTAGTTCATCGTTAGTGTATACGAAAGCAACAGATTTCTGTGTGTTAATTTTGTATCCTGCAACTTTGCTGAATTCAGATATTAGTTCTAGTAGTTTTGGAGTGGAGTCGTTAGGGTTTTTTATGTACAATATCATGTCATCTGCAAATAGTGACAATTCGACTTCTTCTTTACCAATCTGGATGCCTTGTATTTCTTTGTTTTGTCTGATTGCCATACCTAGGACCTCCAGTACTATGTTGAATAACAGTGGAGAGAGTGGGCATCCCTGTCTTGTTCCCGATCTTAGATGAAAAGCTTTCAGTTTCTCGCTGTTAAGTATGATGTTAGCTGTGGGTTTGTCATATATGGCCTTTATGATGTTGAGGTACTTGCCCTCTGTACCCATTTTGCTGAGAGTTTTAATCATGAATGTGTGCTGAATTTGTCAAATGCTTTTTCAGCATCTATGGAGATGTCCATGTGGTTTCTGTTCTTCTTTTTGTTGATGTGATGGATGATGTTGATGGATTTTCGAATGTTCTACCATCCTTGCATCCCTGGGATGAATCCCACTTGATCATGGTGTATAATCCTCTTGATGTATTTTTGAACTCGGTTTGCTAATATTTTATTGAGTATTTTTGCATCTATGTTCATCAGGAATATTGGTCTGTAATTTTCTTTTTTTGGTGAGGTCTTTGCCCGGTTTTGGTATTAGAGTGATGCTGGCTTCATAGAATGAGTTTGGAAGTATTCCCTCCTCTTCTATTTTTTGGAAAACTTTAAGGAGAATGGGTATTATTTCTTCTCCATATGTCTGGTAGAATTCAGAGGTGAATCCTTATGGCCCAGGGGTTTTGTTGTTGGGTATTTTTTTGATTACCAATTCAATTTCGTTGCTGGTGATTTGTCTGTTTAGGTTTTCTGTTTCTTGCTTGGTCAGTCTTGGAAGGTTGTATTTTTCTAAGAAGTTGTCCATTTCTTCTAGGTTTTCCAGCTTTTTAGCATATAGATTCTCATAATATTCTTTTATAATTCTTTGTATTTCTGTGTGGTCCATCGTTATTATTCCTTTCTCATTTCTGATTCTGTTTATGTGTGTAGATTCTCTTTTTCTCTTAATAAGTCTGGCTAAGGGTTTATCTATTTTGTTTATTTTTTGAAAGAACCAGTTCTTGGTTTCATTGATTTTTTCTATTGTTTTATTCTTCTCAATTTTATTTATTTCTTCTCTGATCTTTATTATGTCCCTCCTTCTGGTGACTTTGGGCCTCATTTGTTCTTCTTTTTCCAATTTGAGTTATTGTGTCTTTAGACTATTCATTTGGGAATGTTCATCCTTCTTTAAATAGGCTTGGACTGCAATATACTTTCCTCTTAGAACTGCCTTTGCTGCCCCCCACAGAAGTTGTGGCTTTGTGTTGTTGTCATTAGTCTCCATAAATTCTTTGATTTCTGTTTTGATTTGGTCATTAACCCATTGATTAATTAGGAGAATGTTGTTAAGTCTCCATGTATTTGTGAGCCCTTTTGTTTTCTTTCTACAATTTATTTCTAGTTTTATACCTTTGTGATCTGAGAAGTTGGTTGGTAGAATTTTCAATATTTTTGAATTTACTGAGGTTCTTTTTGTGGCCTAGTATGTGGTCTATTCTGGAAAATGTTTCATGTACACTTGAAAAGAATGTGTATACTGTTGCTTTTGGGTGTAGAGTTCTGTAGATGTCTGTTAGGTCCATCTGTTCTAGTGTGTTGTTCAGTGCCTCTGTGTCTTTACTTATTTTCTGTCTGGTTGATCTGTCCTTTGGATTGAGTGGTGTGCTGAAGTCTCCTAAAATGAATGCATTGCTTTCTATTTCCTCCTTTAATTCTGTTAGTATTTCTTTCACATATGCTGGTGCTCCTGTGTTGGGTGCATATATATTTATAATGGTTATATCTTCTTGTTGGACTTACCCCTTCATCATTATGTAATGTCCTTCTTTATCACTTCCTACTTTCTTCATTTTGAAGTCTCTTTTATCTGATACAAGTACTGCAACACCTGCTTTTTTCTCCTTGTTGTTTGCGTGAAATATCTTTTTCCATCCCTTCACCTTTAGTCTGTGTATATCTTTGGGTTTGAGGTGAGTCTCTTGTAAGCAGCATATAGATGGGTCTTACTTTTTTATCCATTCAGTAACTCTGTGTCTTTCAATTGGTGCATTCAGTCCATTTACATTTAGGGTGATTATCAATAGATATGTACTTATTGCCATTGCTGACTTTAGATTTGTAGTTACCCAAGGTTCAAGGGTAGCTTCTCTACTATCTAATAGTCTATCTTAATTTTCTTGTTAAGTTATTGTTAACACAGTCTGATGATTCTTTATTTCTCTCCCTTCTTATTCTTCCTCCTCCATTCTTTATATACTAGGTGTTTAATTCTTTGCCTTTAGTTAGTATTTGCATGATCTTTCTTTGCTATGATTTTATTTTCTCTGGTGACCTCTTTTTAGCCTTAGGAGTGCTTCCATCTAGAGCAGTCCCTTTAAGATATCCTGAAGAGGTGGTTTATGGGAGGCAAATTCCCTCAGTTTTCGCTTGTCTGGAAATTGTTTAATCTCTCCCTCAAATTTAAATGATAATCGTACTGGATACCATATTCTTGGTTCGAGGCCCTTCTGTTTCATTACGTTAAATATATCATGCCATTCTCCTCTGGCCTGTAAGGTTTCTGTTCAGAAGTCTCATGATAGTCTGATGAATTTTCCTTTGTAGGTGATATTTGTTTTCTCTCTAGTTGCCTTTAATACTCTGTCCTTATCTTTGATTTTCACCATTTTAATTATGTGTCTTGGTGTTGTCTTCCTTGGGTCCCTTGTGTTGGGAGATCTGTAAGCTTCCATGGTTTGAGAGAATATTTCCTTCCCCAGCTTGGGGAATTTTTCAGCAATTATTTCTTCAAAGACACTTTCTATCCCTTTTTCTCTCTATTCTTCCTGTGGTATTCCTATAATGCGAATATTGTTCCATTTGGATGGGTCACACAGTTCTCTTAAAATTCTTTCATTCCTAGAGATCCTTTTATCTCTCTCTGCCTCAGCTTCTCTGTATTATTGTTCTCTGATTTCTATTCCATTAACAGTCTCTTGCATCTCATCCAGTCTGTTGCTAAGCCCATTGATCGCTTGTCTCATCTCTGCATTGTCTTTCCTCACTTCCCTCACTTCCTCCCTTAGCTCTTGCATATTTCTATGTAGCTCCATCAGTATAATTATGACTTTTATTCTGAATTCTTTTTCAGGAAGATTGTGCATGTCCGTCCCTTCTGACTACCTCTCTGGGGTAGTCTGGTCTGGTGTTGTTTGGGTAAGTTTTGTTTGTACCATATTCCTCTGTCTTTTCATGGCGATAGAAGTGGTCAGAAAAAGAAAAAAAGAAGAAAGGGAAAATAGAGGAAACAAACAAACCAAAAAAAAATGCCTGCTGGGTGTAGTTTCTGTTAGGACCCTGTGGGTGGAGCTGCTGCCCCGCTATTCTGCCACCACACCACTCTGCTGTACCTTTGTGACTCTGGCTGGGAAGGGAACGAATTGGAGGCTGCTGATTTCTGTGGGAAGTCTTTGTACAACTGCTTTTCCCAGCCAAAGTCCAAGGGGACCAAAACTCACCAGGGCTCCCAGCCTGCTTGGCTGAGCATGCTGAGATGATCCTGCTCCTCCATTGGGCCCCTGTCTCTTTAAGACCCTTAAAAAAGCATGCGCTTTTCTTCCAGGGAACCGGCTGGGTGGTCCTGCCATCTTGGAATCCTGCACCTCTGCCTCTCCAATCTCCGATACACAGCGCTAAGTATGTCAGTGCTCCCGGCGCAGATCACCAGGACTGGTTATTCAGCGGGCCTGTGCTTCCACTCCCTCCCTGCTCTGAATCCTCTCCTCCCGTCGGTGCGCTGGGGTGGGGGAGTGCTCGGGTCCCACAAGTTCGTGGCTTAGTATCTTACTTGCCTCGCGGGGTGCCGAGTCCTCTCAGGTTTAGCTGCAGGCTGGTGTCATCCTGTATCTTCTGGTCTCTCTTTTAGGAATAGTTGTATTTGCTATATTTTCATAAATATATTTGGTTTTCGGAGGAGATTTCTGCCGCCTTGCTCATGCCGCCATCTTCCTGAAAGTCTGTCTACTAGTTTCTAAGTATACTTTGTTCCTAGTTACTGCAGTTAGAAAATCTTACAAAGGTGATGTAGGTGCCAGATTCTTGTTTTTTTTTTTTTTACAGATGACTATTTAAAACTTACTATTCTATTGTTTTTATGTAAGGTCTTATTCTTTCATACCTATACTCCCATTGTCCATCTCTGCTAGGAAAGAAAGAGGCTGTTTCCAAAAGGACATGATGACCTTTTGGCAGGCAGGGATAAATTTCACGGAGTGTGCCTCGGACCCATTTTCAGTAAGACTTACAATGGAGATTTTTCTAATCTGAAGTCAGGCAATACCCTGTTCTTATTAATTTTATAATTTATCAAGCTGTTCTCTGGCAGGTTAGCCAGAGGGAACCACCAGTTCTTTGAACCCACCTATTTCCACATTCATCAAATATGCCATCTGGAGGTCACATAGGGGTGGGGAGGGGGAACTGAAACCCACTTAAATAATCTCCATTTATTATAACTCAATACTTGCTTCCAATATCTTCCTTGCATCGCCCTCCCATTAGTCTTTAATAAAATGTTAAAGTAGCAGGTAAAAGTAATAAAGATTACTGTTTCTAATAGAAAGTTGTTTAAATCTTGATATAAAATAAAGATGGAAAGTAGAGTTTAGTGCAGTAGGAAAGCAAGTGTAGACTGTCAGATTCATGCCTATAAACTGGGTATAGATCCAAGCGAGACAAGGGCAACAAAACAACCATGGGTGCAGAAGATTTCTCTCAAAACTGGGGGGTGAGGTTCTTAGCCTCACCTCTGTTGACCCCCTATTGTTCACCTGACGGCCCCCCTGCGACTGTGCCTGTCTTAGGTTGTTCCTCCCTTGAGGAATCTTACCCCTCTCTGGCTAACCAGCCATCTTCCGGGGCCATACAGGGAGATGTGCAGTTGGTAAGTGAGAGAGAAGCAATGTTCTTTGAAAAGCTTAGCTCTTCTTACTTCTTTGCAGATTTATGCCCCGTGGCTTTTATGCCCAGCAGTTGTCTCGAGGTATCTTTACCACCTTGAAGAAGTAGGCGGTCTTGCCTCTGGCATTTCTCTCAGGGTATATTAGATTTGGTTTTACGATTTAGGTGAAAGTGACCAATAACATTTCCAAACACCATAATAATAAGGACAGAGAGCGGGGATGTTCCTTTCAGAAGTCTGCATTGCAGCTCCTTCTTACCAGGCATCTGGGCAGTGCCATCAAACGGACAGTTCAGACTGGCTCCCAACAGTTCATATAACCAAAGATGGTTATGGGTTCTTTGGCAATGGCTTGAACAGACACACCAACCTACTGAATTCTGGTCACATCTATGGAAAGGAGCAGAGTTCCGGTACACCTTGATAGAGAAGCAACTGGTTGCTGTGTACCACACCTTGCTGGCTATGGAGCCCATCAGCGGAACAGCTCTGACCAAGGTAATAATCACCTATCCCATTGTGGGGTGGGTGCAAGACTAGACCCAAAGTCCACTGAGAAGTGTGGCACAGACACCTACACTGGCGAAATGGTGTGCATATTTACAGCAGCACAGTGCCCTTTCTACTAGTCCCTTAAGTGGAGAACTCCAACACTTATTGGGGCCAGTGACCTATATCCGTGGAAAACAGGAAGAACTTGCTTTTGAGCCATTGGTAGCTGAGAGTCCTTATCAGTAGGGAAAAGCCCCTATACCTGAAGATGCTGGAAGACAAGGTTGTGAGCAAAATTCCAGTATTTCCAGAATCTCACTAAGATGGCCTTAGTGTATCTCCATTACCAATAGGTTTCCAAGGGGTGGAGAGAAGTAGTCCATCTCCTTATACACAGGGGGAGTGAGGGTGTATATAAACCTGAGAGGTTGGGTGGGGCCCCTTTTTTTCTGCCGCGGAGTCATGAGACAGGTGAGCAGAAGCAGACGACTATTTGTAAGCAATAAACGGGTTTCTCCCAGTTAATTTCTCCCTTTGACTGATTTCAGTTCAAAGGTATTTTGCCCCAGGATTTTTCCCCTGGAGTTACACTGAGACAGAACCAAAGGCTTGATTGGATTGTCCTCAGAGTGAGACAGGGACCATGGGTTTAGACAGAGTAGGGTGAGGGCCTCTGGAAAAACAAAGCAAGTTAATCTATTGTGGGATTTGCTTTAGCCTGCTGGGGGACTGCTGGGTAAAGTTTTTCTGACTTTACCCAGGTGCTGCTTTTCTTCCTCCAGCCATAAACAAATGATTTGCAACCTGGGCAATGTAGCAAGCAAGCCTAAAACAATATAGTAAAAACAGGAAGGATTCCATCTTGAAAATAAGATGCAACTTAAAATCCAGTTAGTTAAAAAGTAAGTTTCTTAACAAACAGACAGTAACTCAGCCCACCTTGAGAGCAAAGCAAGCAGCCTTGAGTGCTATACTCCCTGACCAGGAAGCTGCTATCCTGGGAGGAAATCAGAGCAGTAAAATTCTTGTAAATAACCAGGAAGACTAATAAGAAACTTAGTGTTTCTTCAAAGATAAACATTTTGGGACCACTTAGTAAGTGTACATTCCTAGCCCTTTGTCTCTCAACTGCCTATAAAACCCCTAGACAATGCACCAACCCCTGGACTCTCCAGTTCCCTTCTGGACTGAATCAGCTGTGTGTCATCTCGCTTTCTCTCTAAATAAAAGCCTCTCTTTGCTCTCCTATCTTGAGTGTTTGCGAAGTTTATTCTTCGGCTCCGCAAACAAGAACTCCGGCATCAAGAGCAAGCCCGGTATCTTAAGACATTACAGGAAATTTTTTTTTTTAATGTGAACTTAGTATTAGAAGGGAGTTTGGTTTTAGTTATTATATGGTGCCGGGGCCTGCCGGCAGGAGTCGAACAGTTCCTGAGTGGGGGCGTCGGGCTGTATATACAAGATGACAGGAGGGCAAGCTGTCTGGTGCAGAATGCAAAGAAGCTTTATTCTGGCATGGCTTATATTCACATGTATTATCTACAGGTCCAGGTGGCTGGCTTTGAAATAAGACCTCCCTGCATACCTGAGATTCTTGTTCCCAGAATACAGGAAACCCCCCAAGGTTTCTTTCAGAGTCAGGCCTGGTTCAGGCCCTGGATGGAGACTAGGCACAAAAACAATCAGTCCTGTCCTGTACTCTTGCTCCTTCTGTCCCAACCGCTCTCCACATCTCCCCCTTTTTTATTTTTTAAAATGCTTGAATGCATGGGATGACTGTGCCTGTCTTAGGTTGGTCAAGAATGGGGATGGCCTTACCCGTCATCGGGCTGAGGGTAGCATGACCCATTCCCTGTCTTAAGTTGGTCCACTCCGCTTCTTGCCTTACCCGTCATTGACTATCCAGCCTCCTAAGCCAAAACTGGCTGGGGGGGGTTGAGTGATAAGTTTTTGCTTGTGGAGGCTTCCGTAGATTTGCTTCAGCACTTTTTCTACCCAACGTAGTGCTGTAGGGACCAATATAAGTTGAAGAAAGAGCATTAGAGCGCAGACAATGAAGGAGCTCAAGAGCTATTTTGGTAGAGGCCCAGGTGGGGACCATGGAGCTTAATTATCTACAAAATCTGCAGTCTGAATTTCTGATAAAGAAGTTACACAGGAAGTAAAGTTACAATTATTGCAGCTAACATTGAATTTTGAATTATTCCCCACATATATATAGACATCACCGATTAATAGAAGATAACAGGGACTGACACAAGCAAGCACTGTAAAATCTTTTGCATTATCATTAAAACCCAACTCCTCTTTTTGATCATTCACGTTCACCCTTCGTCCTGATGCAGCTGCCGGCTTCCAAATATAAGTTTGAGGATGCCCATTACTAGACCACCACATTCCAGCCGTCAGCTGATGATCTGAACAGTTATCGCAGGTAGACCAGTCCCAATAGTGCCCTGTTCACACATTACACCATTTTGGGTTTCTTTCTACACAACGGGTCCATAAGATTGTTGCATTAACCCTCGTATTCTCTGTGCCACAATAAGGCACTTGCTAAGGGGAAAAAGGATGTCCATGGTCATAGCCACATTTGGATTTAACTCTTGGAATTGTTAGTCATCCCAGGATAGGACATATTCACTGCGGGCATGCGCACTCTGTGACCTTTGTTGTCCATAACATTGATACAATTGTCAGAAGGCCCAGCACGGAAGCACACGGGCATTCCTTTTCCTTCGGCTGAATAATTCTTATAAGGGCTCAGGGCAGGCAAATTCCTGGAGGTGGAAGGATGGTCCAGAATCCTGGTATCATTGACCTGGACAATGATCTCTGGGCCATCCCAAACCGCTGGGTAGAGGATTGGAGGGTCTGGCGCAAATGCCCAGTGTGTGTGGTTGGCTCCCGCGGCGGTCAGCAGAATGCAGAGGAGAATGAGCTTCAGCATGGGGGACCAATCTTTCTGGGAGCCACCTGGCTCCTTCTGCATCCTGTGAAAAAACACAAACATGCCCTCGTCCCCAGATTAGTACTGGATCTGGGCCATTCCACTGACCCGTGAGAGGATCCTTCCACCTCACCATAGCATATGAATCTTTTGTTTTTGGATGCCAAAATCTATCCTCTGCAGACCTGCTCTGTACATCTACAGTGAGAAAATTTAAAGTAAAAAGTGCATGGCTTAAATAGTTTGCGAGAGTTCCTGGGTATAACTCCCCCTTTTTTATTGTTGATGCTTCAGGGTACTGTGTGTCCTTTCCACAATACCTTGTCCTTGGGGATTGTAAGGAATACCTGTTTTGTGAAGGATTTGAAATTGCTTGCAGAAATGCTGAAATGCATGGCTGGTATAGCCGGTCCCATTGTCTGTTTTAATCTCTTTTGGCACTCCTGTAATGCCAAAGCGTTTTAAACAATGGGCTATAACGTGTTTAGTGGCTTCTCGAGTTTGTGCTGTTGCCATAATAAAGCCAGAATAGGTGTCTATAGAAATATGGACATACTTTCAGGTATTTTTGTAACATCCATCTGCCACCGCTGATTAGGCACAATACCCCGGGGATTAACTCCCTGGTGTGGAACAGTGTGATGAGTGGGACATCTGGGACATTGCTTTACTATCTGTCTGGCAGCCTCTCGGGAAATTTGGAACTGTTGTCTTAAGCTTTGACTATTTTGATGATGTAAAGCATGGGATTGCTGAGCTTGCTGTAATTGGGAGAGGAAAACATTGTGGGTAGCAATGTCAGTCTTAGCATTTCCTGAGGATAAGGCACCTGGTAAGCCTGTGTGTGCTCTGATGTGTCCCACAAAGCAGGGGACTTTACGACTGTGTATGTGTGTTTGTATCTGGGTGAATAAATGTCTGATTTCTATATTGAGAGATTCTATAGCTGCAGCAGTTTCTGGGGGGGGATAGCTTTTGCAACATATTGACTGTCTCTTCTAGAGGGAGTTGTGAGAGGTTGATTGATGCCCTGTCCCTTAGCCCCGAGTCCCTGTGTGGGAAGAAGTCCTTGGCCTAATAATTGGGTAGTGACTTTATCATTGGGGCTATACAGGTATACTCCCATTTCTTTCATAGCATCTCTCCCCCATAGATTGACTGGAAGGCCGGCAACTATATACGGTTGAAAGCTGCCACTATGATTTTCATCATCCTTCCATAACAAGATATCACTGCTCTGCTCTGAATTTTGACTTTGGCCTATGCCTTGAAGGTGTGTCACTGTAGGTTGTTTAGGCCACTCATAGGGCCATTGATTACCGGCAAAAACAGATAGTCAGCTCCAGTATCTAGGAGCCCTTTTATTCTTTTCCCTCTTATGGTTAATGTTAATTCTGGGCGTTTATTGCCAATGGGTTGAACCCAATATGCATCAGATAAGCCAAAACCCACCTGACCTCTTTTATCCTTTATATATTTGTTTGGAGATTCTACTTTTGGTAAGAGGATTAATTGTGCAATTCTCTGAGGGGGTTGAATGACTGTAATGGCTGCTGGTGAATGAGCCATAATTTTTATTTCTCCCTCATAATCTGGGTCTATCATACCTGGTGCTACTAAAAGGCCTTTCATGGTGGCACTGCTTCTGCCTAATAATAATCCTACACACCCAGCAGGGAGTGGTCCATACACTCCCGTGGGAAGGGCCTACATGCCCATCTCTGGGGTTAGTCCTGTGTAGGAGGAGGAACTGAGGTCCAGTCCTGTGCTGCCTGAGGTGGCTCGGTAGAGGTCACAAACGGATTTCCTTGCCTCGGGACGAAGGCTTGAAGAGCCCCATAACACTGTTTCGGGGCTGAGGCTGCCCCCTCCTCCCGTTTCCCTGTTCCTGATATAGTTTGTTTCCATTTACATCTCTTCTTGACTTACATTCTTTTGCCCAATGATTGCCTCGTTTGCAACGAAGACAGAGACCCGGTTGTCTTCCCGTGTCTCCTAGCCTCCCGTTCCTATTTCTGTTTTAGCACTGCCTTATCTGGTTACCCATTTGTCCACAGCCAAAACAGCTGCCAGGGGGCCCTGAAGTATTCCTTGTTCTGGAGGCCTGCTGCTGGAAAAGCACTTCTTTGACTGTTTTCCCTTGAAGTACGGCGGCCATGGCTAACCCTTGTGTGTAAGCTGGGCCGATGTCTGAACAGAGACTAATATAATCTGAAATTGTGCCCTTTTTTCTGAAAGGGCGAAGGGCTGCCTGGCATGCAGAATTTGCATTCTCATAGGCTAATTGTTTTACAAGGAGAAGGCCCGCATCTGTATCTCCTATCAATCTGCTAGATGTTTGCATCAAACGAGAGACAAAATCTTGAAAAGGCTCATCTGGCCCTTGCCTAATTTTAGATAAATCTTCGGATCCTGAGGGCAGTTTCAGCCAAGCTTGCTTAGCAGCGGCATTTATTTGTGCATAAGCGGCAGGATCGGAATATAACTGCCTGTTAAGATCACTGTAGGGTCCGTCCCCCATAAGCATTTCAAAAGTTACTGGATGATTTTGAGCTCTATTAATATCAGCTGTCTTTTGACATTGCTCCGCATATTCTGATCTCCACAATAGATAATCTCCTCCACTTAAACAGGCTCGAGCAATAGCTTTCCCATCAGAGGGCGCGAGAGCATCAGCCGCAAAAGCCTCGAGCACAGCTTCTGTAAACGGAGCAGTGGCTCCATAGGATGAGGCCATTTTCAGCTCTTTCAGTTGTTTGAATAACAAAGGCTGATGCATTCTGTGCCTCACCCCTTTGCTCATCCACTTCCTCAAAGTCCGGACAGGCTACAAAACCCATAGTATCTTCCCCTCTCTCTGAAGCTTGTTTCACAGACTTTTGCAGGGGAGAAAGCTGTTGTAGTGGCAACAGCTGTCTTTTATCTGGTCTAGGTTTTAAATGCGGGACGGCCAAGGCTGTAAGAGGCGGTGCAGGGGGGTCAAGCCCTGCAACTGACTGAGGGGGAATTGGAGGAGTATATTTCAATGCACCTTCAGCCATGAGCTTGCTAAAGCTTTTACACAAGCAATCCTCTGGCAGATCTAATTTTTCGGGCCTTTGTTCTTTAAGGTCTATTAAAGAGCCGCGATCGCTCTCCCATCCTTCCTCATCCACCACTTCCGATTCGGGTGGTGCAGAAGGAATGGATAGAGCGTATATGGTTTCACTTTTACCTGTAGCCGAATTTAATCTCTGCCTCTCATGTCTAGGACCTAAACTATCTCTGATTAGAGTCCAAAGCCCAAAAGCGTAAGCAAAGAGCAAACGGCTATTCCGGTTTCCCATACTTATCTCTATTGTAACACTATTGATTATAGATAATGAGGTTTTATACTTCCACGTTTAGCTAGCGAAGTAGGAAAGAGCTAGGGGCACCCTGCGCCTGACTCAAAGGCCAGGGCGGCCTGAAAAAGCAGGCTGGAAGTCAGAGACTGAGAAAGAGACACTCCTCAAGGATACCCAGTCGGGCTGTCGGGGTCTGAATCCAGACACGTGGGCCTTTGAGGAGCCGCTGAAGTGCAGCCTCAGCCTGGACTCTCGCAGCTGCCCACGGCTTTCCTCAGTCCCTCGCATCCAAGGAGGTGCTGTTGAAAGGGAATCCTGGCCTCCGCTCAGCTGACATTCCCGGCTCCCAGAGGAGACGGGGGATCCACTGAGGGAGACCCAGGGGAACCTGTTGCTCGAGACTTGAGAACGGCAGCCGGGCTAGTCCCGTTTAACTGGCTGACGAACGCCCATTGTTGTGAGCCACAGACGGCTCTCTCTCTTTTTTTTTTTTTTATAAGAAAAGTAAAAGAGAAAGGCAGTGTCTGTTCCCCGGGGTTATAATACCGTTTATTATACTCACGGACTGTTGGTCCTTTTCTTCAACTCCTGTCTTTACCACCGTCCCCGCACTTTCTTGCCCGCGTGCTATGGCAAAAGTGCTTCCGATCCGCAGCGCTGCATCTTCTCTCTTGGTGGCTCGCTGGCGTTGCTCCCCCGGACTCAGGTCCCTGTTCGGGCGCCACTTTCTGCCGGGGCCTGCCGGCAGGAGTCGAACAGTTCCTGAGTGGGGGCGTCGGGCTGTATATACAAGATGACAGGAGGGCAAGCTGTCTGGTGCAGAATGCAAAGAAGCTTATTCTGGCATGGCTTATATTCACATGTATTGTCTACAGGTCCAGGTGGCTGGCTTTGAAATAAGACCTCCCTGCATACCTGAGATTCTTGTTCCCGGAATACAGGAACCCCCCCAAGGTTTCTTTCAGAGTCAGGCCCGGTTCAGGCCCTGGATGGAGACTAGGCACAAACACAATCAGTCCTGTCCTGTACTCTTGCTCCTTCTGTCCCAACCGCTCTCCACAATATGGCAGGCTTTTTTTAGTGTATAAATAATTTGGGGTGAAATGTCCAGATACCATACATTTTGAAAATGCCATGTCTACTTACCAACTGATACGTTTAGGTGACAATATTTAATAACAACCTTACTAACTTTTCACAATAAAGTCAAATTTACTAGTCTCTTCTTAATCCTTAGCCCTCCCTTCGAGTGTCGTTATTTTCCCCTCAGTGCCTTTTGTACAGGAGGGTTAGTCGGCAAGGAAGAGCAGCCACGCAAACGCCACCAGAGTCAGGGGCGCGCGGCTGCCCGGAGATCCCTCCATTCCGCTAGTGAAGTCGCCCCGGTTCCAAGGCACCCCTTCCGCCGCTGGGTGCGGGTTTTCTTCTTCCCCGCCTTTACGCCATTTTGAGCAGGGAAACACCGGCAGAGGGAGACTTGCCCTGCTCCCTTCCCCATAGCTGAACCCGAATTCTTAACATTCCAGAACGCGGAATACACGACTTTGGACTGAAGAACTCGTGAACTAGGGAAGAATGCCATGTGAATTTCTTCACTGCCACCTTAAACAAAATGGGCAAGTATTTGTACTCCCAACGCTCGACTTACCCCAGTAGGGAGAACCATCTCAGGCTTTTAATGCTGGACTTCCGAAAAACGGGACCTCAGAAACTAAAAGATTTGGGACAAGAAATTTCAACTGCAACTAGCCTGTGCATTTAGGATTTGTCTTAAGATTACGTGCCAAAACATGCTGGCTCTTTTACAGAAACATGTGGGCGGCCCTGAAAAGGGCCTTTTGTTTAAAAGAAAATGTTACAAAGAATGGTAAACCTAGCCGCCGAAGCCATAGAGGGTGCGGCCTTGGCGCTTGAGCGCGTAGACAACGTCCATGGCCGTGACCGTCTTGCGCTTGGCGTGCTCGGTGTAGGTGACGGCGTCCCGGATCACGTTCTCCAGAAACACCTTCAGCACCCCACGGGTCTCTTCGTAGATGAGGCCGGAGATGCGCTTGACCCCGCCGCGCCGGGCCAGGCGGCGGATGGCAGGCTTCGTGATGCCCTGGATGTTGTCCCGCAGCACTTTCCGGTGACGCTTGGCACCGCCTTTGCCCAGGCCCTTCCCACCCTTCCCGCGACCTGACATGATGATCAAACCTCAAGTTTCCAGCAAGGGAGTCCACAAAGGCAACTTATATGTGCAGATGTCGGACCTATTTGAAAACTGAAAGCGCGCGAGCGGAAACGACCGTCTCGCCCTCTAACTCCGCCTTTCTAGCCCAGTTCGGGAGGATGTCACGGACGCCCGTAGGAGGAGCTTGCCCTCTGTGGGTGCTTTTCTGAGCTGCACATTCTGCGTCCCCAGATAGGATTTTTCAGTCCTTTTTAACTGTATCAGACTAAGGAAATTAACTTTCGCATTATCTTTTGCTGCTTGGGACTCTGGGACGATTGTACTGGAGCCTTGGCGTTCGCGACTGGCTGGAACCCATGTTTTGCAGTGCTGCCACACTTCTGCTCCCTGCGGCGGAGCCCCTTCGAACTGAAATCCCCTTCCGGAGGAATTTAAAGAGCTGCAAGACTACATCCGCTCCATCACCAAGCCAAGGGAAATCTGACCAAAGAGTTTTCTTTCTAAAGGCAAATACATAGGGTTAGTGATTCCGTAGTAGAATTCTCGCCTGCCACGCGGAAGCCTGACTCCTTGCCCCTCTTTCTTTTTCCTTCCCTTATTGAACATTGTACTCGTCATTTAAATAGCTAGCCACCCCTCACTTCTGCTTCCTGTTACTTAACAGTATGTTGATGTTTACTCTTCTCTTAGTTTTGTTTTCTCTTTGATTCGTGTAGCAACATTATTCCAAAGAGAATTGGCATTTCGCGATATCCAAGGTGTTGAAATAAATTAACGACCTCCTGTACTTCTTTTGGGAGTTAAAATAACTTCTCAACAAAGATGAGAGTAATTTTAGAAAGCATCGCATTGTGCAGCAGAGTGGCGCAGCGGAAGCGTGCTGGGCCCATAACCCAGAGGTCGATGGATCGAAACCATCCTCTGCTAGGTTCTTACTTTTTTCCTTTACATACTCAGTTAAAATTCTATAGCTCACTTTCACAGAAAAAAAAAGAAATCAAAGTGAAACCAGGTTTTTCAGTTTCTGCTTTCTGAAAATAAACGTGAAACCGTTTACATTTACTACGGATAGCGACCGTCATTCATGGACACTGAATCATCATTAACCAAAATGTCTTTTAACAATAAACTAGTTTTCTGGTTGCCAAAGTGACTGTGCTATTGTTGCCACCAGTTACCATGACAGTTCTCACCAGCCACAGAAATGCTGAAATAAGCTGAAGGAAGGGGTAGAAGCTGAGATAAAGGAGTTTTATTTCCTTCTATACATAATTCAGAAAGCAATATTTGTTAGGCAGTTGAAGCATGAGGTTATGGCAATAGACCAGAAATCTGCTGGGCCATTGCCAGGCAGATTCTTTGCAACTACTAGAGTCTTAATCTACGGAGTAAATAAGTAGCAGTTAGAGACAGAGTGCAGTTTTAGTGGCCACGATTGAACTCTGATCTGAGAAAACTTCTGCTGTCATTACTAGTAAATGTGTCTTTACCCTCTACCTTCCTTTACAGTCTCTAACAACTATTCTCTATGCTCACTTTTTAAAGTATATGTGTGCACTGTTTCAGATTCTCCTCTCCCAGAAAAGATTCCTATTTCAGATATGTCAGATACTGTGCTAGGCATTAAGAAAAGGCATTAAGTAGCCTACTTAAACAAGTAAATTTGTATAGTACAGTAAAATATTTCCTTAAGAAGATTATACACTAAGTGCAATGGGAAAATGGTAGCCCCATGACCACCCACTAGTTGAGTGATTCGCTAGAAGTACCCACATGGCTCAACACATACTCAAGATTTATTACAGAAAAGCAAACGTGCAGTAAGAAAAAGAAATACACAAGCAAAGACTAGAGAAGACTTTCTTGTCCTCCATCTTCAGGAATGACATAGACATCCTTTCTCTCCAGTTGTGAACTGCAGGGATGTGTAAGTTGTGCTTGTCCAACAAAGTCCTCCTGAGTATAAACCCCAAAGTTCTTAAAGGGAGCTAGTCACATACATACCACATAACCAGCCATAAGGTGGACCCCAAACCAGACACCAGGTACACATCATGTGTATTCATGTTTCTTTTCAATATGCTGACAACCTGGTTCATAGCCACTCCTTCAGATATAACATCATTACCCAGTAACTATCTGAACATTCCAGTATTTTAATTCTCAGTTTGACCAAAGGTCATCACCATGTCTACAGAGATATGAGAAAACTGAGTGAAACAGATTTTCTGCATCAACTTTGCCCTGGCAATGGTCTAATTCAGGAAAAGTGATTTTGAACCAAAACTTGAATGACTAAGAGCTTACCAGGCAACTAAGAAGAGGATGATAAGCAGAAGAAACAAATAGAAGGAGACATAATAGTTAAGGGTTTCTAGGAAACTGCAAAAAAAAAAAATCAGTGTGATAGAACAGGGAGGCAAGGGAAACTGTAGAAGAGGGATATGGAGAGAAAAGAAAAGTGGCTGTATTCTGATCACCTGCTATTCCACCTGTTGGTGAAGGAGGGATCCTCTACCCTAAAGAAGAGGTGACTAAACACACGACACTCAATACTGGACATATGAAATTGGTAGCAGTTTACTAGTCACATACATTCACAGCATGGAAGAGGAAGGCATGCACACCAGGCAGGGTCATGTAAGGGTTGCACTCCTGAGCAGAATGAACCAGCAGGGGTTGTGGGAGGTAAGCTTATATAATCAAGAGGGTGGGGTGACCCCCTGGTTCCCTCCAGGTGATATGATTGGCTTCTGGGGCTGACAGAGGGACAAAACCCATTAGATTGAGGAGCTGGTGGGATGTACCTGGTTTGGCTGATTGGAGAACTAGCTGGGTGGAGGACACATCTGGTGAGCCCTGTGAGGCTCAAAGATGTCAGGGGAGCCTTAAATTTTAGGTGTTACAACACAGACTGGAGTTGTGGCAGAAGAGATGAGAAAGAGCCAGTCATACTGAGACAGGGACCATGGGCTTAGACAGAATAGGTTGAGGGCCTCTGGAAAAAGCAAGGCAGGATATTTGCAGTCAGAGCAATGTAACTACATGCAAGGAAACCCCCTACCAAAACTCTGTGTTAAACATTAAGCTCCAGGGTCATTCTTCAGTGAGATCAGTTAATGTTCCCCAGATAAAGAAGAGTAGTACATGTTTATATTATGCTAATCATTTGTAATCATGTATAAGATGGACTTTAGCATGCTAAAAGGCCCAGGCCTATGTGCTGTCTTTTCTCTTTCAGATATGATGGGGTGATTTTACAAACTGGGCAACTAGTTTAGCAAGGAGACCCAGCTGTAAATAACATAATAAAAGGCAGGAAGGATTCTACCTTAAAGATAAGATTGCATTTTAACACCCAGGATGTTTAAGAAGTAAGATTTTTAACTTATCTTTAACAAACAGACAATACCTCAGCCCACCTTGGGGTCTGGGCAGGCAGCTTTTTGATAGGCTCTTAGACCAAGACGCTGGTATCGCAGAGAGAAATCAAGGCAGGAAATTCCTTATGTTAAGTTAATTCTAAATATTCAGACACCACTTAACAAGTCCACACTCCTAAGCCTTTTTTCATGTTCCCAAATATCCTCAACTGCCTATAAAACCCCTAGACAATGCACCACCCTGGACTCTCTTGTCCCCTCCCGGAGAGCCGGGAGCTCTGGTCCTTTCACTTTATCTCTAAATAAAAGCCCGTACCTTGCTCTCCTACCTTGAGTGTTTGTGAAGCTCATTCTTCAGCTTCGTGAACAAGAACCCCGGCATCAGCGAGAAAGAGTAGTGCAGGTGCTGCCTGTAGTATGACTGCCTTGCGGGTGCCGTTTCCGTGCTAACTGTCCAGGCAGACATCCCAGGGGCCTGCAGTCTGAAAATGGTGAATGTGGGTAAGCATTAATAGGAAGAACCTCTAAGTTAGATTATTAAAAAATATCCCTCGATGCAGACAATATGCGATGTTGCTATAAACTCCAGTTTTTCTGCTCAGGAGTCGTAAATGAATTTTCTCTCCCTGGAGTACCTATGAACTACAATACCGAAACAATGGTCAACCTCTACCCTTCATAAATCCTGGCCGGGCTCCGTTGCTCCAAATTACCCAAATAATCTAATTTCCATTTTTTACAATGATGAAAAGCATGGGTGGCGCGCACGGGTCATTGCCTTTTATCACTGCGTGACTCACAGTATTCTAGACCCGGTGGAAAGCTAATTATAGTTTTTAAATGATACAGCAGTCCAATGTGTCAAGGACTGTATGGCCTAATGGATAAAGTGTCTGACTCCCTTTCAGAAGGTTGAGGGTTTGTGTCCTTTCATGGTTATGCTTTTCTTATTTGTACTGAAAATTGCCGTATTTCACGAGGAGGGGAGGTCACCTGTTATATTTTCTGAACCCATTTCTCCGGCTCTACTTTCAAGAAGTCATTCTCTGAAGTCTTGGGAGAACTGGTGTTAGGGGTGAAGGTAGGATGAAAGTTAAAATTGAAATAAGGCCGTCCAATAATCTGGGGGCTCCCAAGCTCTCCCCATATTTGAGTTTTAGGCACGTGAGTTTCATTCTCACAGGCTCGGCCTCTCCTGGGCCTCCTGAAGAAGGGAATTGGGATCTGTAAACTGAGCTCTCTGAAACTGCTGTCTCAGACTAAAACCAGGCCCCGAGACTAGCACAGTGGGAAACCTGTTGCTTCTCCCTCCCGCTGGCTTGGCCCAGGTCAACAGTCTCTTCACTTTTCCCTTCTCGTCTGAGACCGCGTGTCCTTAGAATTTCGGGCTGCTGTGGGATTCTGTTACTGGTTTTCACTTCTCCCTTCCGTTTCCATCTTAACTTCCCTTTTTCCTTTCGTTTTGCTGTCATCAAAGGATAAGAGCAGCTCATATTCAAACCTAACTTACAGAACAGAAATATTAAGGCCATTAAAAGAGCCCAACTGTTTAGAACTTGTATGCAAACAAGAAGACAGCTGTGAAAAATATACAAAAACACATTTTTGCACCTAAATTACTGAATTTAATAATAATTTAGAATGAAGAAAAAGTAATTTCCAATTGCTGACTTCATGGAAAAACATAGTGTTTGATTCCAGATCTGATCATCGGTTCACATCAGGAAGAGGCCGTAAGTGTTTTTGCTAAATCAAAGCAATGATTAAATTGCAATGATTAAATTAAATTGAAACAAGGTAATGATTGTCTCTTCCTTCCCCCAGCCTCTTTCTTAGTTCTCCTATCTGATTCTGATTTTCCCTAATCATCTGTAGAACTCAAAGTGAACAAAAAAGCTGGGGTCCAGGTGTTAATTCCCAGACCCAGAAATTTCTCAGACTAAAAAATTGCAATGTCCTAATTTCTTGTAAAGTCATTGCTTGCTTCCTTCCTCACAAAATTTACCATTTATGCTCAGTATCCTTTCATAAACCAGAGAAAATATATAATCTCAAAAGAAGAGATTATAACCTTTTAAAATGAATACAGTTAAGAAATACTTACATTGCTTGAATATTTCTGCTTTCCCAAGAACATGCAAAAAGCTTACTCTTCCCTCCTTGACCAGTATTTAATCTCTAGACCAGAGGATGAACCAGACTTTCTTTGGATGCCTACACCACCCAGACATTCAGTGGATGTGGAAATTCTGATCCAAGAAGATAAAAATGTTCCTAACAAATACTTCCCTCTTTCTCCTTTTTTCTTCTCTTTCTCCTGCATTAACAGCAAAGATACTGAAAGGAGCAGACAGCCCTTCCAGATTGGGAAGTGCCAAAGAGAAGAAAATTGAAAAAGGACAATCTGTTGACATCCTGAACATAAATGGTCATTAGAGTTTAAGGATTTGTCCCCAAATCTAGTGAATAAAAATATATGCTACCTTCTCATAGATGTATAAGCCTTTCTGCTTTGAGAAGTGGATGCAGGAAAGATAACAAAACCTCTTTAGAGACAGATGAAAAAAGTATCTGGAAAAACAGAAATAAAAAAGATTCCTGAGTATAAATTATAATCACTTGGAATTGGGCCCTGCCGGACAAAGAACAGATTCATAAATTTAATAAATGTCTGTGGAGCACCTATTATGTGCCCGTCTCCTTCCCAGCCACTATTTTAAGCACTAGGATTCTAAGACATAGGGTCTAAGATTCTAGGATCACAGTAAACAAGGTACATATGTCCTTATGACATTTTGGGGAGGCAGGGAGGGTGCAAAATAGAAAACAAAAGAACAATAAGTAGATTATATAATGTATAAGTAAATTATATTATATATTAGAGTAAATAGGTTCAAAAATGTAAGGATTTTTATTATGACCTGGAAGGAGCAAAGACTGTGTTTCAATCAGCTATTGCTCCATAATAAAAAATCACAAATACTTAGAAGTGTATAAATAACAACAAGCACTTACTACTTAAACATCTGAAGGCAACTGATCTTAGCCAAACTTAGCTAAAGGCTATACTTAAAGCTGTGAGTATACAGATCCACTTGGTTCCTGGCTTCAGGGGATCTGATTAGTTCAAAGTACGTTCATTCTAGGACTTCAGGTGGAAGAACAGCAACAATGTGGAGAAAAATTCCTCTCCTGAAAATGGCAAGGGTGCATGAGAGCAAGCCCAAACACACAGGCATATTTAAAGGCCCTGATTGACTCGTGTCTACTAATGCCACATTGACACAACTCATTCTCAGGCCCCAGCCCAAAAATAAGAGGCCTGGAAGTACACTCCATCTCTTGAAGAGGAATTGAGAATTATTAGGCAAAGGGCTTAGATACAGGAAGGAATGAAGAACTGAGGTCAATACGTTAATCGATGAGTCAATGTAGATTTATGAATTTTATAAATTATTAATCTTTTTTATTTATATTAAACCTTACTGCACTTCATACTAAAAATAAGTTATCAAATTTCTAAATTAAATGCATATTGAGGGAAAAAAAAGCAACCAATGACAGCCAGGAACTGGTCTGACATTAACAGGCCTTGATGTTGCTAGGAGCTGGCTGGCACAACTAAGACATGGTAATCTCCTCTTGAACATAAATAATTTCAAAGAATACTAACAAAGGACAAGGCCATCTTGTGGCCATTATGAAGCAAGATAAAAACAAGAACTGTCTATAATAATGTCTGAGCACAGATTAAAAAACAAGAACATTATCCAAATAACAAAAATAACCAAACAGCTTCTCCTTCCTGGCTAATAATGAGTGACTGCTGCCTTTGTTAGTTTTACCAATTATAGGTATTGTCCTGCTTTGATCCCTTCTAAATAAAAAATAAGATACCCAAATTTTGTTCAGCTACACTGTGTGCCTCAGAGCTTTTCGTAGGAAATCATCAACCATGTTGAATTTTGAAGCACTAAATATTACAGATAGAGGCAATTGCCTTTTACATGATTATCTCCCCTTTGTCCATCACTCAGCCAGGTTAAGGGGAGACAGGTTAAAAACTGAAGACAATCTCTGCATGTCATAAGAATAACATATTTTTCCAGTTTGCTATATTTTAATATGCTATATTTTTGTTTAGATATGGAATGTTTTGGGCCAAGTGACAGTTTTTAATTTTTATTAATTTTATCAATCTTTTCCATTTGATTTTTAATATAATTTTTAGTAGTCTAGTGGTCCTTTATTTTTTAGGAGTAACATAGTGTATATAACCAATCCCTTACTGATTATATATTTCTGCTGTTATTGGTGTGGGGAACTGCCTTTGCATCTCAGCCTCGCCACGAGGGTGGCCGCTGAAAACTGCCTTTGCATCTCAGCCTCGCCACGAGGGTGGCTGCTGAGAACTGCCTTTAAATCTCAGCCACGCCAAAGATGGCCACTGAGAACTACCTCTGAATTAAATCTCAGCCACGCCAAAGATGGCTGCTGAAAGCCCCCTGGGGTTCAGCTGCGCATGTGCACAACTCTGTGCCTGATTCGGAAAAGTGAAAGTCACCGTATTAGCATAGGTGACTGATCGGGGAGAGACTTCACCCTATATATCCCATGCCCTGAGCCCCAATAAACGAGTTCTCCCTTCGAGTGAACTTCCTGTCGCGTCTGATTGTCTCCGGCGAAAAAGAAGCGGCCAGCGGCGAGTGGCCAGCGGCCAGCGGCCAGCGGCGGCGGCGGCAGAGGCTGGAGCGGCTGCAAGCGGTGGCGCCGCCGAGCGCCGGAGGCTGCGGGAACAGGCGGACAGCCGGCGCTTACCTCCCTTGCTCTGCCTATCGGGGCGAGCCTCTCTCCCTGCCTTCCTCCCCTCCGCTGGTTCGGAGGGTCGCAGAAAGAGCTTGTAACACAAAGAGCTGTAGTCCTGACCGAGAGCAGGACCGGCGGGAGAGAGGTGGAAAAAACCCGATAATTGGTACTTATTTTTATAAAGAGTGTTGTATATTCCTATAGCAGGTAATATTTGCATATGTCCTATTTCCTTGGGATAAATCAGAGCAGTAGAATTTCTGGGTTAAAGAGTTTGATATAAATTGCCATGGTCTCCAAAAATGATTTCTGTCCTCCAGGGGTGTGGTTCACTATTTATTAGTAGACAAATACCAAATTTTATTATACTAATTTCCATTATTAGAAATAACTAACTTGTTGTGTATTATCTACTAATAATATAGACTCTAATAATGTGATATGTTTTCTTCTGTTTCAGTGGTGTATCTTAAGTACCTGAAACAGTGCCTGATATAGTAAGTGTTCTATAAAAAGTTAATCAAAAGGGTAATGTGTGCTGTGGGAAAAGTCAAGCAAAGGAAAGCGATAGGGAGCAGAGGTCAAGGAAATACCAGTGGGAGAGATATTTGATCAAAGGAGGTGAGGATTTGAAGCAAGTGCGTATCTGAGAAGAGTTCCAAGAAGAGGTGCAAGGGCCCAGAAATAGGACTGTGCCTGGAGGAACCTCAAGAACATCAGGAACATCTTCAAGGAACATCAAGAAAGCCACAGTGGCTATGGGAGTTCAAGCTAGAGTATGATAGGACATGAAGTCAGAGAGGCCATCATGCAGCAGATCATGCAGGATCTTTGAGGCCATGGATTTAAATTTGGCTTTTACACTAAGTGAAAGAAGAGTGGGTGGAAGATTTGAAACAGATGAGTAATATTATCGGAGTTTTTTCCACCTCTCTCCCCCGCCGGTCCCGCTCTGGGTCAGGACT
>JAQQAC010007890.1:41143484-41177883 GCA_029783875.1 Phataginus tricuspis | reverse complement strand
CAGCGGCCACCCTCGTGGCGAGGCTGGATGCAAAGGCAGTTCCCCACATAATATTATCTGAATCATGTTGGCAGCTGGCTGGAGGATAGATTTTGTGGCACTGCAAGGTGAGAGGAGTCAGGAGGCCTGGACTTCAGTGGCAGTAGTGGGGGTGGTGAGAAATTATTTGATCCTGGATATTTTGTAAGAAAGAACCAGGACGCTTAGCTCTTTTCTACTATATGTATTCCTTTTTCCATCCCTCTTTAATAGTTAAGGATAAAACAGGCCCTTTGGGTTTGAAAGGCAGCAGACAGAGGCAAAATTGCCCCAGATTTCCCCCCCTTCTTTGGAACAATATGAGAGAGGCCCATTGAAAACCACCCTTGATGTGTATTAAGAGGAGTGACAAAAGCCTGGATATATTCCGCCTCGATGAAGCTTCAGTTCTTTCCCCCTACCACCCAACACCTACCACAAACGCACACACATACTCACACATACACAAACAATATACCTTTACATGTTTATTTTATAAATATCAGTTGAATGCTTACAGTGTGCAAAATTGGAGAGACAAGAATGTAAAAGGGTGTTATCCCTAGAAACTTATTTTCAAAGAAAGTAAAGTAGGGAGAAAGGTGTAGAAGGAGTAAGACTGCTCAGACACCCATAGCATCAATTATCTCTGATTCTTTCTTGGTCAAAAAGCAAAACATACAAAGCATTTCACTCAATTTCTGAAGACTCCACTTTGGCTTCCAACCTGGAACATTTTATCTGAAGTTCTTATTTCCAAGATTAAATGTGTTAAATTTTGTAAACCATCTTTGAACTGATGCCGGGATTCTTATTTGCGGAGTCGAAGAATGAACTTAGCAAAGAGTCAAGGTAGGAGAGCCCGGGAGACTTTTATTGAGAGATACAGTGAGAGGACAGACAGCTCCTGGTTCACGCCATGAGGGGACAAGACAGCCTGTAGTGGTGCGTTGTGTAGGGGTTTTATAGGCAGTTGAGGATTTTTAGGAACCAGATAAAAGGCTTAGGAGTATGGACTTGTTAAGTGGTCCCTGAATATTAAAAATTAACTTAACACAAGAAATGTACTGCTCTGATTTCTCCCTGGGATACTGGCGTCTTGGTCTAGGAGCATATCAAAAGGCTGCCTGCCCAGCCCCAAAGGTGGGCTGAGGTATTGTCTGTCTGCTAAAGAGTAAGTTAAGAATCTTGCTTCTTAAACTTTCTGGGTGTTAAAATGCAATCTTATCTTTAAAGTGGAATCCTTCCTGCCTTTTACTATGTTGTTTATAGCTGGGTCTGCATGCTAAATTGGTTGCCCAGTTTGCAAATCACCTCATCAGATCTGAAGGAGGAAAGACAGCACATAGGCCTGGGCCTTTTAGCATGCTAAAGTGAATCTTGCAAATGATTACAAATGATTAGCATAATAAACACATGTGCTAGTCTTCTTTATCTGGGGAATATTAACTGATCTCACTGAAGAATGACTCTAGAGCTTAATGTTTAAGACAAGAGTTTTGGTAGGTGGTTTCCTTGCATGTAGTTACATTGCTCTGACTGCAAATATCCTCCCTTGCTTTTTCCAGAGGCCCTCAACCTATTCTGTCTAAGCCCATGGTCCCTGCTCAGAACCACATATACAGTATAAACTATATATTGTTAGGTAAAATCCAAAAACAGATATTTCTTCAGAATTCATGAAAGGGTTCTTTAGCTACCCGGCTCACTCGCTTGCAAAGGACAGACAGAATGGCTGTTTCGGAAAGGAGAGAGCAGCAACTTGTGGGTGACGAAGAGCGTTTTTAAGTACTAGCATGTGGGACATTGGTGATTGGGTCTTAAGGGGTGGGGCAACCATCTGGTTGGTGGTTGGATCTTAAGAGGAGGGGCAAAAACGTGAGGCAAGTCCAGACATGATTTTCACCAGCCCATGTGCTTGGGACCAGGGGGTAAACGGAGGATAAATGTCGGGGTTTTTAGCCTTCCATGGAACCCCCCTGAACCTGCAGAGGAGTGAGGGGACAGCACACCCCAGCAAGGCGAGGTCGGGAGAGGTAAGTGCCGGCTGTCCGCCCAATCCCCAGCCCCCGATCTCGAGGACAAACAGACGAGACAGGGAGCTCAGTCCAAGCAGGAACTCGTTTATTGCGGAAACAGCAAGGCATATATAGTACTCAGGCAATCACAAGCCCTTCACACAGGAAGGCACATCATACAGGTAAATGGTGTCCATGAGCTGATCACGTTTGCGGAAGACTTGAGTCGCCAATCAGGAGCGGGAGGCAGGCCTAAGCAGAAAATCACCCTCCTTTCAAAAGCAGGCAGAGTACCGCCCTTTGTGCATCTGGTGGGCGCCATCTTAACAATGATTCAGCATTTCAGGCATTTTTCTTTTGGAGTCTAGAATACCCTACAGATAAAGTCTTATATTCCCCCCTTTTTTGTTTTATAAATTACAGAGGACTTGGGGAAGGGGTGAATGTCAGTCTTTGGTAACTGCTTCCTGCTGATTAGGGGCGATGAAGTTCATTTTTGTATTAATGGGGGTGGTCCTTAGATGAGCCCTTGGTCTGAAGTGGCGATGGCATGTTCCAGGACTCGAGCTTCTGTCAGCCCTGCGTTGTCTGCTGGCAGGATCTTTCTTCCGTTGGAAGGCGGTGGTACTCCTGCATGATTAACTGATTGATTGTTTGGTTAGTGATTTTTGAAATTTGAGTTTGAATGAGGTTTTAGATTAATTAGGCAGGGAGCGAAGAGTAGGAGAAGGCAGAAAATGATGAGGCATGAGGAGAGGAAGTAGGATGTCTCTCAGAGTTGATCTAAGCCCATGGTCCCTGTCTCATTCTCTCCTCTACAAAGAGACTTTAGCTGCTGCTAGAGAAAGGGGGCAATGACTGCTCTGGCTGCTTCATGCTGAGAGAGGGTGCAGTAAGGGGTGCAGCTAGGTCTCCATCAATGGTCAGGAGGATGTCAGAAGATGGGAGTTTTTATCTTGGGCTCTATTGCTATCACTATTTGCAGCTTCATGGCTTCTAGGCAAGACAGAACAAATCATGTCACTAGGTTAAGCAGCAACATCTGGAGTTGGATTTCCTATTCTGGAAGAACAGACTTGACAAGGAGATTGATGAATGCATGGCTGAATATGAGGATTAGAAATAGTAAAACTCTAATTGAGAATCATAGCCAGATATCTTGGCGAAACTAGAATTCTGGATCTAGTCTATGTCCCAATGACTAGTACTAGGACTCAGTATAGATAAGGTTGCATTATTGAAACAATACTTTTCTCTAAAATCACCCTCATTTTTATTAGAAGTAACTAGATTAAGAAAATAATTAACACTTGGCTATCGGGTTTTTTCCCCTCTCTCCCCCGCCGGTCCTGCTCTCGGTCAGGACTACAGCTCTTTGTGTTACAAGCTCTTTCTGCGACCCTCCGAACCAGCGGAGGGGAGGAAGGCAGGGAGAGAGGCTCGCCCCGATAGGCAGAGCAAGGGAGGTAAGCGCCGGCTGTCCGCCCGTTCCCGCAGCCTCCGGAGCTCGGCGGCCCCGCTGCTTGCAGCCGCTCCAGCCTCTGCTGCCGCCGCCGCTGGCCGCTGGCCACTGGCCACTCGCCGCTGGCCGCCCCTTTTCCCCGGAGACAATCAGACGCGACAGGAAGTTCACTCAAGGGGAGAACTCATTTATTGGGGCTCAGGGCATGGGATATATAGGGTGAAGCCTCCCCCCATCGGTCACCTATGCCAATAAGGTGACTTTACTTTTCTGAATCAGGCACAGAGCTGCGCGCCTGCGCAGCTGTCTCTGATGTAAGAAGCGGACCGGAGTGGGCGCAGCTAAACCTCAGGGGGCTTTTGGCGGCCACCCCTGCAGCGTGGCTGAGTTCTCAGTGGCCATCTTTGTGGCATCGCTGAGATTCAAAGGCAGTTCCCAGCAGCCACCCTCGTGGCGAGGCTGAGATGTAAAGGCAGTTCCCAGCGGCCACCCTCGTGGCGAGGCTGGATGCAAAGGCAGTTCCCCACACTTGGCTTGATTATTTGCATAAATGCAGCAAGAAGAGCAATTGGTTACATAGGCTCTTTTAAATGTGCTTTGCTGGAACTTTTTATAAGGAACTTCAGATTGGACTTTTAAAGGCCTCTCAAGGCCAGAAAGCCAAGCCAGTCTTGCCATCAGGTTTTGCCTGCAGTACCTGTAGATTTGGGTGAATTCTTCTCTTCTTGAGGTCCCCAAGACATTCTGAGGTTCCTGCACTTGCCAAGAAGTGACCTTCTTTACTCACCTGGTAAGGCTACTGGGAATCCTGTAAGCAAGGTACTAGGCCAGTTCTCCCAAGGGGCTTTGTTGGCTTTATAAAGTCAACCTTAGTTCCTTAAAGCTGTCTGTTCATATGTGAGTTTATGCACATGTCTTTCAGGAATAACATTCCAGTCAAAGCCTTGGTAATATAAACTAGTGTTTTTAAGCGGTCTTCTTACAAGGAAAGCAGAATCTTATTGAACTTATGCAAATAAACATACTTATCGGGTTTTTTCCCCTCTCTCTCCCGCCGGTCCTGCTCTCGGTCAGGACTACAGCTCTTTGTGTTACAAGCTCTTTCTGCGACCCTCCAAACCAGCGGAGGGGAGGAAGGCAGGGAGAGAGGCTCGCCCCGATAGGCAGAGCAAGGGAGGTAAGCGCCGGCTGTCCGCCCGTTCCCGCAGCCTCCGGAGCTCGGCGGCACCACCGCTTGCAGCCGCTCCAGCCTCTGCTGCCGCCGCCGCTGGCCACTCGCCACTGGCCGCTTCTTTTTCGCCGGAGACAATCAGACACGACAGGAAGTTCACTCGAAGGGAGAACTCGTTTATTGGGGCTCAGGACATGGGATATATAGGGTGAAGTCTCTCCCGGCGGTCACCTATGCTAATAAGGCAACTTTACTTTTCTGAATCAGGCACAGAGCTGCGCGCATGCGCAGCTGTCTCTGACCAGAGTGGGCGCAGCTAAACCTCAGGGGGCTTTCGGCGGCCACCCCTGCAGCACGGCTGAGTTCTCAGTGGCATGGCTGAGATTCAAAGGCAGTTCTCAGCGGCCGTGGCGAGGCTGAGATGCAAAGGCAGTTCCCAGCGGCCACCCTCGTGGCAAGGCTGGATGCAAAGGCAGTTCCCCACACATACTGCCATGAAATATAAAAATAGTCACTGAGTTTTTAAATTCTGGAGGGATCAGGTAGAGAGAAAGATAAATGTTTCAATTCTGCTTACAAAGGTATTGTCATTTACTAAACTGTTGTTAGCTTAAGAGAAAAATCTTAAAACACTATCAGTAACATTTGAACTTCTTTAGTTTACTTAATCTTATGTAATACATGTTTTGCTGAAATCTAGTTCTTTGCTAGTTTAGGAGTAATAAAACAGTGATTATAAATGACAAAAGACTTACAAATGACAATGCTTAAAGATTTGCTGAGAGATTACTAGAAGACAGTTGACTTAAGGAAATTTGGATATTTCTGTAACAAAACATTTAGTAACAAAGTTTAACATCATTCCCTTTGACAGTGCTTTCCAGGTAATTAAGCAGGTGATTATATATTATATAAAGAAGCTAATTTAGCTAAATAGTTTCTCTAATGAGAACAAAATTCCTCTGACATGTTCCAGGGGCCCTCTGGAAAATATCAGAGTTAACTAGAGGTAAAAGTACCTTTCTAAATTTGATTTTGGGAAGTTGTCAGGAGAAAGTTTCTTTGGCACTTGCTTAAATAGGATTATAGGTTGCTATGAAGCAATATTTATTTATTTAACTACAATGACAACAAAATACCTCAAAGGCAAATACAGAAGGTTACCATTGTTAGCAAAGTTTAGCTTTTAGTCCTTTTAATACTAAGATTTCATTTTCTTAAATACTCAAGACAACTCATTAAGACTTTAAGCATGAGAAACTGCTTTGATAAAAATAATTAGAAAGTTCTTTTCAATTTTTCAACATTAAGAGCAGGCTAACAGTTTAAGAAAACTGAGAACAAAATTCTGATTTTGCTGTGTACTTGATAGAGACTCATCTGCTTTACTGTCACATAGCACGACTATATTAATTTTCCACAAACTTTCTACAACTTTCTTTTTACATTCACTGTTCTCCCTCTTAAATAAATAGCTGTACTTTAGAACAGTCACTTTCTTTTACCCTAAATAAAATGACTTTTTATTCCTTATACTTTCTCTTATTAAACACACATCTTTTCTAGCAAGCAGAGATGTTTTCTTTATTACTTTAAGTAGTTTTATTTAGAATTTAAAACCATTAGGAACTTAAATTCTCAATGAACACTGAGAGGTAGGCTACTGTAAACTATTACACTAGCATTCTTTAGATTGACAAATTTATGAACACTTTTTATCATTTCTGGAAATGTGCCTTATAGCACAATTTTTTACTGAGCATAAAACATCATCATATATAACTTAGCAAAACTCTAAGAATTTTTGGTACTACAAAAATTCTTAGGCTGTTTGCAGATATACACACTGTTATATATTAATATACTGTTATTAAGATATTCATTTGTTACACTTGTTTACACACTCTTTAGCAATTATGCTAGATTACTTATAAAACTTTTACTAAATATTAGCAAAGTCAAGTTTTTGTTTAAGCATTTTTGAAAGATTTAACAGATATCAACTTAAACCATTTCAAGTAAACTTAGGCTGCTGATAATTATAAGGACATGTCTATTTCAGTTAAACTTAAATTAGCATTAATACTTAATATCTTTTATTACAATTTTCTGGAAGTTTTAGAATGCCCAGTTTTCACAAGCACTTGTTTTTAAATTAATTTGTATTAATACTATCTGGAGGTAGAAAAACATTTTTCATTTCCACACTTAGACAAACAAACATACAGACTGAGACATAATGATTACAGTTAGCAACACTTTTCATAAAAAAACATATATTCAGATAGATAAACTGAAATAAAGATTTGAGATACTCATATCCAATTGCCTTCTTTCATTTTAGCTTATTTGACTAAAAGAATTTTAGTCTAAGGGCAAGCAGTTTATATAACTGGGTTAAGGTTTAGATGGCCCCAGGCTAACAGGGCCAATGAAGGCTCTGATCTGATAGGGACTGTGTGTGTCCAGGGGGCTGGAAATGAAATGCAAGTACAATTCTAGCACAAGTTATTTAAAGCCAGGCTGTATTGCAGAAGATAAATTTCTTCCATTTCAGGGAGTCTAGTTTAAAACTTTCTCAAATTTTTTAAGATAATGATGAACTTAATAAGTAGAATATATTTTCACTAAAACAATTCACAAAACTAGTTTTATATTGTAGTAGTTCATGGGACTTTTGACTATTTTCCTTCCTTGCATTAAAATTAAGTTAGCTGCATAATCTTATTATATTGTATACTTCTCTCAGGGACCAAGCTTTTCCATTAGAGAGTTTGTATTGACACTAGGCTTGTGTAAAAAGATAAGGCACTGTTTTGAGGTTTAGGGATCGAATTGCTTCCAGTTCTTCAGAATGCATGCTAGAGGCATGTCTGGCTTTAAACTTGAAGAGGCTGTTCCCATCTCTGAAGTTAGGGGTGTGAACTTGAGAAGTGGTGTCTGAACACTCAGCATTAACTTAACACAAGGAATTCTCTCTCCTCCCATTTCTCTCCAGGACACTGGCTTCTTGGTCTAGGAGCATATCAAAAGGTGGCCTGCCCAGCCCCAAGGTGGCTGAGGTATTGTCTGTTTGCTAAAGAGTAAGTTAAGAATCCTGCTTTCCAAACTTCCTGGGTGTTAAAATGCAATCTTATCTTTAAGGTGGAATCTTTCCTGCCTTTTACTATGTTGTTTACAGCTGGATCTGCATGCTAGATTAGTTGCCTAGTTTGCAAAACTACCTTATCATATCTGAAAGAGGAAAGACAGCACATAGGCCTGGGCCTTTTAGCATGCTAAAGTGAACCTTACAAATGATTAGCATATTAAAAACATGTGATACTCTTCTTTGTCTGGGGAACATTAACTGATCTTAACACAGAGTTTTGGTAGGGGGTTTCTGGATTTAGATTGGTATACTGTAAGAGGGCTTGCGTGAGCCTGTCTAGGAAGGCTGAAGGGTTTTCATCTTTATTTTGGACTTTTCTCAGTGGGGCTAAGAGGTGAGATTTAGTGCAACTGTGAGTGGCGGGTGGACTGGGAGGCAAGGGGACTGACCAGGGGTCAGGGTGGGGAGAGAGTGGGGGTGGCGGGGGAGATATGGAGGCTGTGGAAGGAGAAGGAGGGAGGGTCTGCTGGGGAGAGAGCCAGGGAGGTGGTATGGAGGCTGTGGCAGGAGAAGAAGGGAGGGTCGGAGGGGTGAAGGCAGGTGGCACAGAAGAAGGGAGAGTCGGAGGGGTGAAGGCAGGTGGTGCAGAAGGAAGGGAGGATTAGAGGGGTGGAGACAGGTGGCGCACTTGAGACTGCTGATCCTTGGCCTGCTGAATGATAAGGGGGGGCTCATCTGCAGGATCTGGGTCTAGGGAGGAAGAGGGAGCTGGGTCTAAGGAAGAAGAGGGAGTCTTCAGAGGGTTTGAAAGGATGGCAAGGATATGCTTGGGGTGGCAAGAGTTACATAGAGATGGCTTGCTTTGAAGATAGAAAAAAGCTTGAACATAGGGAATTTCCTTCCATTTGCCTGAACACTCACAGAAGTTGTGAAGATCCTGAAGGACTTTAGGGTCTAAGGATCCATATTGAGGCCAAATTGTTTTATTTTCTAAAGGATACTGGGGCCAAATCTGGCTGCAGAGCCGAATTAACGTGGAGGGTTTTAGATCTGGATGTAGATGAAGAGTTTTGAAATTGCTTAGGAGGCAGCTGAGCAGGGAATCAGCAGGGATGGAGGGGGACACTCCCATTGTGACTCTTACAGCAGAGTTTCTGTAGCACACCCCAGGCGTCCCTAGGGCGCTTAGAACTCCAAGAGAAACCCAACTCCAAGTGAAGGGTCGTCACCTCTGTCACTGGAGGGGTGAGCTTGCCCCGGGCAAGCGTGCCAGCAGGTGCCTAGCACTAGGACTTTTCGGCGCCGCCCCGGACGGCAAGTACAAAAGTAAGAAGCCTGCTGGAAGTGAAGAGTCACAGTGGGAGCGGTCTCTCGCCTGCTGGGGATGAGAGAAATTGGACTGGGGGCATCACTGACCTGCTGTGGGCCTAGTAGGGATGCAAGAGGGATGAGAGAAACTAGTGGAATGGGGCGTCACTGACCCGCTGTAGGTCTAGGGAACAGTCTCTTGCCTGCTGTAGATGAGAGAAACTGGACTGGGGGCAAGTCTCTCACCTGCTGGGGATGAGAGAAACTAGACTGGAGTGACTCAGGGGCACAGCTGTAGCCAGTGAAGGCTGTGGCTGGGAGCATTCCCCCACCTGTGGTGAGGCCATGAGGGTGCCGGACACTCAATGGTCAGTCCTCAGGTGCTCACAGAGGCGTTTTAGTCACTTGATGGGGGAGGGTGACTCACTGCTCCTTTGGCGCGGGTGGTGGATGCTGGAGAGGTGTTCAGGGAGATGGAGGGCGCTGAGGAGCCCCTGTGTCCAGAGGGGCCAGGCACTATGGGATTCCCGGTGCAGCTCGAATTCCTAGGGAAGAGCAGGCAACCAGGAGATCCTAAACCAGGCAGAAACACCAATGAAAGGGTTCTTTAGCTACCCGGCACACTTGCTTGCAAAGAAGGACACGAGTACTCTATCAGTGTGGTTTTATTCCCTGTAAGATGAACAGACAGAATGGCTGTCTCAGAAAGGAGAGAGCAGCAGCTTGTGGGTGAGGAAGCGCATTTTTAAGGAGTAGCATGTGGGATGTTGGTGATTGGGTCTTAAGGGGTGGGGCAACCATCTGATTGGTGGTTGGATCTTAAGAGGAGGGGTGAAAAGGTGAGGCAAGTCCAGACATGATTTTCACAGGCCCATGTGCTTGAGACCATGGGGTAAATGGAGGATAAAATCTTACAATTCATGCTTCTTAGGCATCAATCCCTATGAGGCTTTGGGAAATCTACTGGCTTACAAGCATTCTTTGAAAGTATTTTCCAGGCATCAAAAGTCACAATCCCAGTTTCAGGATTTGAACATGTTGAAAAGACCTCATTATCTTAACCACTTGATCTAAAAGAACTTGGTTCCCATGAAACTTAATAAGGAAAAGTTGGTTATATGATTTTTTTTAACAATTAGTTTGGTCTCTACCTCAGTTTCCTCATCTGTAAAAGAGACAGGTCATAGAAGGGAAAGTTTTCAGAGAGAGAATCTCTACAGTCCCTTCAGAATTTGTTATTCTACACTGTGTCCTGGCCCCTTGCTATAGCTCACTATAAGGTGAAAAGAGGTAACAGGTAAGATTTTTATGAGATTATTTGCTAAAATTAAGATGTAAGTATATCGAATTGAGACAGGGATCATGGGTGTAGTCAAAGTAGGGGGAAGGCCTCTGGAAAAAGCAAAGCAGAATATTTGCAGTCAGAGCAATGTAACTACATGCAAGGAAAACCTCTACCAAAACTCTGTATTAACATTAAGCTCGAGGGTCATTCTTCAGTAAGATCAGTTAATGTTCCCGGACAAAGAAGAGTAGCACATGTTTTTATTATGCTAATCATTTGTAATCATTTGTAAGATTCACTTTAGCATACTAAAAGGCCCAGGCCTATGTGCTGTCTTTCCTCTTTCAGATCTGATGGGGTGGTTCTGCAAACTGGGAAACTAATTTAGCATGCATATGCAGCTGTAAACAACATAATAAAAGGCAAGAAAGATTCTTCCTTAAAGATAAGATTGCACTTAACTTACTCTTTAGCAAACAATGCCTCAGCCCACCTTGGGGTCAGGCTGAACAGGTGGCCTTGTTTCATATGCTCCTAGACCAGGACGCACGTGTCCCAGAAAAAAGTTGGGCAGGAAATTCCTTATGTTAAGCTAATTCTAGATATTCAGACACCACTTAGGTCCACACCCCTAAGCTTTTTTCATGTTCTTGAAAAATCTTCATCTGCCTATAAAATCCCCTAGACAACACACCACACCGGACTCTCTTGTCCCCTCCTGGAGTGAGCTGGAAGCTCTGACCTTTCACTTTATTTCTAAATAAAAGCCTGTACCTTACTCTCCTACCTTGGATGTTTGCTAAGCTCATTCTTCGGCTTCATGAGCAAGAACCCCGGCATCAGAATCACTGTGTTGCACATGTGAAACCAGTATAATATTGTATATTAAGTGTATTCCAATTTAAAAAAAATGTACGTGACAGAAGATCATCAAAAGGAGCAATAAATAGAGATTCAAGAGTTTGGAAAAGATCTAAATAGAAGATATATTATTTATCTATAATCTATTATTATATAATTTAAGTAAATTAATTCAACTAAAATACAAAGAAGAGAATGATGCTTCTGTTGCGGATTCGTGTTGTGGGAAAGATACATTTGATCTGGATCTTACAAAAGAATTTTGCCAGGAGGGAGCAGAGAGTCTCCTAACGGAACTAAGGAGCAATAGCAGAGCATGTGGACAGTTTCTGCTCCTGGAGACAGGGACCAGTGGTCAGATAAAACTGGAGTTTGATGGAGAAATTGGGAGGGTAGGGAGTGGTAAGATATGGGAGCTCGATCTGAAAACGAGCCTGGGATTTAAAAGGCAAAGAATATTCTACAAAAACGGCTAAGACAGGGAAACCAAGACTGGGAGTGGATCGGGCCAGTGTGAAAGAGAAGGGTACGGCCTGTGGTTTTCAGTCTAGGAGGCCCATTAGAATCACCTGCAACCACAGATACCTGGACTGTACTCCCAACAAAAAAACTCAGTGGAGGTTGCAGAGAAAACAGGGATTTGAAGAGAACACCCCAGTTGCGTGTTATTTGCAACCACTGCTTGGAATGCAGGCAGATGGGAGGTTGAGGGCTGCTAGGGCAGGAAGTTATTGATGCCGGGGTTCTTGTTCATGAGGCTGAAGAATGAGCTCCACATGATGCCGGGGTTCTTGTTCACAAAGCCGAAGAATGAGCTTAGCAAACAGGCAAGGTAGGAGAGCAAGGTACAGGCTTTTATTTAGATATAAAGTGATAGGACACAGCTCCCGGCTCACGCCAGGAGGGGACAAGAGAGTCCGGTGTGCTGCGTTGTCTACGGGGTTTTGTAGGCAGACTGGGGTTTTTCGAGAACATGAAAAAAAGGCTTAGGGGTGTGGACTTGCACCATTTGCCCTGCCCTCAAGGAGGGCTGGGTTGTTCTCTGCTTGCTAGCATTGTTTACAGTAAAGTCACAGATTATGCTGTGATACCTTTCCCTATTAGTAAAACCACTCAATCATTCTAGGCCAAGTTGCTCCTGGCCTTTTGACTTTTAACTGACCTTACTGAAGATGTCTATATTCTTAGTCTGGTATCTTGTTCCTAGAGGATTAGTGTGACCTTGACTTTGCATAATGCTTAACACAGAGTTTCAAAAGGGACTTCTTTCCCCACTGTTATATTGCTGACTGTAAATATCCCACCTGCTTTTTCCAGAGGCCCTCACCCTACTCTGACTACACCCATGGTCCCTGTCTCACAAAAACACTCAAGGTAGGAGAGGAAGGTACAGGCTTTTATTTAGAGGTAAAGTGAAAGGACAGACCTCCTGGTTCATGCCAGGAGGGAACAAGAGAATCCGGGGTGGTGCACTGTCTAGGGGTTTTATAGGCAGTTGAGGATTTTTTTTGAGAACATGTAAAAAAGCTTAGGGGTGTGGACTTATTAAGTGGTTCCTGAATATTTAGAATTAACTTAACCCAAGCAACTTTCTGCTCTAATGATTTCTCCCTGAGATACCAGCATCTTGGTCTGGGGGCATAGGAAACAAGGCCAACCGCTCAGCCCCCAAGGTGGGCTGAGGTATTGTTTGCTAAAGAGTAAGTTAAGTGTCATCTTATCTTTAAGATGGAACCCTTCTTGCCTTTTACTGTGTTATGGCTGGGCTTGCATGCTAAATTAGTTTGCCCACTTTGCAAAATCACTTCATCAGATCTGAAGGAGGAAAGACAGCATATAGGCCTTGGCCTTTTAGCATGTTAAAGTGAATCTTACACATGATTACAAATTATTAGCATAATAAAAACCATGTGCTACTCCTCTTTATATGAGGAACACTAACTGATCTCACTGAAGAATGACTCTAGAGCTTAATGTTTAACACAAAGTTTTGGTAGGGGGTTTCCTTGCATGTACTTACATTGCTCTGACTGCAAATATTCTGCTTTGCATTTTCCGGAGGCCCTCCCCCTACTCTGACTACACCCACAGTCCCTGTCTCACTGGCATGAGCCAGGAGCTCTGTCCTTTCACTTTATCTCTAAATAAAAGCCTGTACTTTGCTCTCCTACCTTGAGTGTTTGTGAAGCTCATTCTTCGGCTTTGTGAACAAGAACCCTGGCATCAAAACTGTGATTGGTTTTGAATGTCAGACCAAAGATTTTGGAATCTATCTTAAAGAATTTTAGGGCCATCTGAGAGGATTTTACTTTATTTCAATTAGTTTTATTGTACATGGGAATGTGATCAAAGTAATAATTTACTATTGTCATTTTTATTACAATTACCTATTTCAATGCACTCCAGCCAAAGATCACCAGAAACACACTTGTAGCTGAAAAGTCGGGGTTCTTGCTGCAACCAGGAAGCACGCACACATGAGAGACCTTGGAGGATCTCAATAGAGGGGCATTTACAATATCATATTAAATACAAACGTCATTTCATGTTTCAATTTTGTCATGTCATGTTGTTGACAAGATACAACAGCCTTTCATGATAAAAACTCTCAAAAAATTGGGTATAGCAGGAACATACCTGTGGGTAAAATTGAAACATTTCCAGAATATAACGCCTGGCTTTGGTACATCTGCACATCAACAGGCATTCAGGGGTGGAAAGAAGTATGGCTTTAGTGCATTTGCATCTTTCCTCAGGGGCAGAGAAGTTCATCTCCATATCTATGGGTAATTACTCGGGCAACCGAGGGCTTATCTGTACCTAAGAGATTAAGGGGAGGGGGCTGGCTTGCTTCCTGGCTAGCTTCTTCTAGAGCAGAGGAGAAAGGCGGCCAGGGACTGCAGTTTGTGAGCAATAAAGGAGTTTTAAACTTTATTTCTCCCTTTGACTGATTTTGTTTTCTTGAGGTATTTTGCCCCGGGATTTCCTTTCCCCGGACTAACACCTGGTGCAGTCGGCAGGGTGCCTCTGAGCCTGAAATCTGTTATAATGGGTGCGACCTTTGGGAAGGCCGCCCCAAGAAATAATGGGGAGAAGTGGCGCTCGCGCCGAGGGTCATGTGTCTACACTTCTGTGTGCAACAGAGGGCTTATCTGTACCTGAGAGGTGAGGGGAAGGGCCGGGTTTTGCTGCTGCTTGAGCAGGAGAGAGAGATGCGCTGGACTGCACTTTTGTAAGCAATAAACGGATTCTTTTTTTTTGGTATCATTAATCTACAATTACATATGCAACATTATGGTTACTAGACTCCCCATATCATCAAGTCCCCCCCACATACACCATTACAGTCACTCTCCATCAGTGTAGTAAGATGCTATAGAATCACTACTTGTCTTCTCTGAGTTGTACAGCCATCCCCATGCCACCCCCTCTACATTATGTCTGCTAATTGTAATGCCCGTTTTTCCCCCTTGTCCCTCCCTTCCCACCCATCTTCCCCAGTCCCTTTCCCTTTGGTAACTGTTAGTCTGTTCTTGGGTTCTGTGAGTCTGCTGCTGTTTTGTTCCTTCAGTTTTTTTCTTTGTTCTTATATTCCACATATGAGTGAAATCATTTGATACTTGTCTTTTTCCACTTGGCTTATTTCACTGAGCATAATACCCTCTAGTTCCATCCATGTTGTTGCAAATGTCAAGATTTGTTTTCTTATGGCTGAATAATATTCCATTGTGTATATGTACCACCTCTTCTTTAGCCATTCATCTACTGATAGACACTTAGGTTGCTTCCATTTCTTGGCTATTGTAAATAGTGCTACAATAAACATAGGGGTGCATCTGTCTTTTTGAAACTGGGCTGCTGCATTCTTAGGTTAAATTCCTAGAAGTGGAATTCCTGGGTCAAATGGTATTTCTATTTTGAGTTTTTTGAGGAACCTCCATACTGCTTTCCACAATGGTTAAACCAATTTGCATTCCCACCAGCAGTGTAGGAGGGTTCCCCTTTCTCCACATCCTCACTAACATTTGTTGTTTGTGTTTTGGATGTTGGCCATCCTCACTGGTGTGAGGTGATATCTCATTGTGGTTTAAATTGCATTTCTCTGATGATTAGTGATGTGGAGCATCTTTTCATGTGCCTGTTGGCCATCTGAATTTCTTCTTTGGAAAAGTGTCTGTTCAGATCCTCTGCCCATTTTTTAATTGGCTTATTTGCTTTTTGTTTGTTGAGGGGTGTGAGCTCTTTATATAATTTGGATGTCAACCCCTTATCGGATATGTCATTTATGAATATATTGTCCCATACTGTAGGATGTCTTTTTGTTCTCCTGATGGTGTCCTTTGCTGTACAGAAGCTTTTCAGCTTGATATAGTCCTACTTGTTCATTTTTGCTTTTGTTTCCCTTGCCTGGGGAATAAACGGATTTTAAACTTTATTTCTCCCTTGGACTGATTTCAGATTTTAGAGGTATTTTGCCCTGGGATTTCCTTTCCCTGGACTAACACCTGGAGTAGTCAGCAGGATGCCTCTGAACCTGAAATCTGTTATAATGGGTGCGATCTTTGGGAGGGCCGCCCCAAGAAATGATGGGGAGAAGTGGCGCTCGCTTGAGGGACGTGTATCTACACTCGTGTGGTTGTGGAGGCACCACCACCGCTGCTGGCTGCGCTGACCCTGGCCCTTGGCCTGAGCTTAAGGCTACTGCTTCTGCCACTACTGCTGCTCCTGCTGCCAGCCGGAGCCTGGTCACAACTATGGAAAGGAGCAGAGGTCCAGGTCACCTTGATAGAGAAGCAACTGGCTGCTGCATCCCATGCTTTCCTGGCTATGGAGCCAATTGACAGAACAGCTCTTACCAAGATAATAATCACCTATCCCATTGCGGGGTGGATGCGAGACTGGACCCAAAGGCCACGGAGTGTCGTGGAGCAGACACCTACTGTATATCATGTGACTGTCCATTTGCCTTTGGCATCCCCAGGGAATAATGAAAAAGATGCATTGGCCCAGGTGCGCTGGCTAGAAAGAAAGCCTGCGTCTGATGGCTAAATCAACGTTTGTTTCACATGGGGGTGGCAAAAGACAACGTGGGCCAGTCGGTGGGGCTTGCCATTGACCTTTGAAGAAGTCAGTTGAGCCCAGAAGTAGTGCCCTGCATGTTGTGCAGATCAGCAAACTACCAAGAGGGGCCTAGAGCATCTCTTTGCAGCCTATGGCCCATCTCTGGTGATTGAGAACAATCAAGGCACTCACTTTATTGGACATCAATTGCAAGGATGGGTGCAGCAATTAGGAGTAAAATGGACATGGCCCTGGACATTTTGAGACAGGGACCATGGGTGCAGTCAGAGTAGAGTGAGGGCCTCTGGAAAAAGCAGGGTGGGATATTTACAGTCAAGCAATATAACAATGGGCAAAGGAGTCCCTTTTGAAACTGTGCTAAGCATTATGCAAAGTCAAGGTCACACTAATCCTCTAGGAACAAGATACCAGACTAAGAATATAGACATCTTCAGTAAGGTCAGTTAAAGGTCAAAAGACCAGGAGCAACTGGGCCTAGAATGCTTTAGTGTTTCACAAATAAAGAAGGGTATCTCAGTATAACCCGTGACTTCACTGTAAACAGCCCTAGCAAGCAGAGAAAAACCCAGCTCACCTTGAGGGCAGGGCAGGTGGTACAAGTCCACACCCCTAAGCCTTTTTTTCATGTTCTTGAAAAATCCTCATTTGCTTATTAAACCCCCTATAAAACGCACCATCCCAGGCTCTCTTGTCCCCTCCTAGTTTGAGCGAGGAGCTCTTTCCTCTCACTTTATTTCTAAATAAAAGCCTGTACCTTGCTCTCCTACCTTGGGTGTTTGCTAAGCTCATTCTTCGGCTTCGTGAACAAGAATTCCGGCATCAATTTCAACACATGGACTGGCGATGGCTGGCTCTTCCAGCACGTTGGGGAAAAGGCCTGGAAGCTAGCCTCCTGTGTATTCCAAACTGGCCCCCCACAATCGCAGTTATTTGCTGCTACAGTCCTTGTTTCCTGGATGAGCACCCTGGCTGCAGCTGCCGCATGATGGCTGGAATGGATGAGCTTTGGACTTAATCTGCATGGGACTTTGAACCTAGCTGAATCCTCTGGCTTGAGAATTATGATTGTGTTGCTGTTGTCAAAAAAATGCTTAAAGAGAGGCTTGACTTTGTCTCATGTTTGGTAAAAGTTTTGTGAGCAATCTAGCATGGTTATTAGGAATGAGTAAACATGTGTAGAAACATACTTTGTGCTTAGTGAGAGATTGTGCTGTAAAGTACATTTACTTAATCTTCATAGGCTGAATCCTCTAGCTTGAGGATTATCAAGATTTTATTGCTGTTGCTATTGTATGTTACTAGATTGGTCAGAAGAGGGGGGATGAATAAATTGTAAGGTGAGATTGGTAAAACTGAAACATTTCCAGAATATGTCGCCTGTCTTTGGTACATCTGCATATCAACAGGCGTTCAGAGGTGGAAAGAAGTATGGCTTTAGTGCATTTAAATCTTTCCTCAGAGGCAGAGAAGTTCATCTCCATATCAATGGGTAATTACCTGGGCAATGGAGGGCTTATCTGTACTTGAGAGGTGATGGGGAGGGACAGTTTTTGCTGCTGCTTGAGCAGGAGAGAGAGATGGGCCAGATTGCCCTTTTGTGAGCAATAAGCGGATTTTAAACTTTATTTCTCCCTTTGACTGATTTTGGGTTTTAGAGGCATTTTGCCCCAGGATTTCCTTTCCCCAGACTAACAATACCTCAACATAATAAAGGCCATTTATGACAAACCCACAGCCAAAATACTCAATGGTGAAAGGTTGAAAGCTTTTCCTTTAAGGTCACAAAGAAGACAAGGATGCCCACTATCACCAGTCTTACTCAGTAGAGCACTGGAACTTCGAGAAAGACCAATCAGACAAAATAAAGAAATAAAAGACATCCAAATCAGAAAAGAAGATGTAAAATAGCCTTTATTTGCAGATTATGTGATCTTAAATAGAGAAAATCCTAAAGACCCAATCGAAAAACTGTTGGAACTAATCAATGAATTCAGTAAAGTTGCAGAATATAAAATTAATATGCAGAAATCAGTTGTGTTTCTATACATTAATTATGACATATCTGAAAAAGAAATAATGGAAATAATCCCATTCGTGATAGCATCAAGAAAACACAAACAAATGAAAAGAGATACCGTGTTTGTAGGTCAGAAGAATTAATACTGTTAAAATATCCATATACCCAAAGCCATATATAGATTCAGTTCCATCCCTATCCAAATTCCAATGACATCTTTCACAGGAATAGAAAAAAAATGTCCTGAAATGTCTGTGGAACCACAAAAGAGCCCAAATAGTCAAAGCAATCCTGAGAAAGAAGAACAAAGCTGAAGGCATCACACTTCCTGATTTAAAACTATTCTACAAAGCCATAGTAATCAAAACAGTATGATACAGAAATAAAAATAGACACATAAACCAATAGAACAGAATAGAGGGTCTGAAATAAACTCCCAAATACATAGTCAACTTGTATTTGACAAGGGAGCCAAGAATGCCCAATGGAGAAAAGATAGTCTCTACAATAAATGGTGTTGGGAAAATCGGATACCCACAAACAGAAAAATGAAATTAGACCACACCAGTCACAAAAATTAACTCAAAATAGATTAAAGACTTAAACATAAGACATGAAACCATAAAACTCCTACAAGAAAAAAAAGGGCAAAAACTCCTTGGCAACAGTTTTTTGGATATGATACCAAAAGCACAAAAACAAAAGAGAAAATCAACCAGTAGGACTATATCAGACTAAAAGCTTCTACACATAGAAAAGAAACCATCAACAAAATGAAAATGCCACCAATGAAAAATGAGAATATATTTGAAACCATATATTGGCTTAGGGGTCAAAATATATAAAGAACTCATATAACTCAATAACAACAACAATCCAATTTAAAAATGGACAGAGCACTGAATAGGCATTTCTCCAAAGGAAACATCCAAATGGCCAACAGGTACATGAAAAGATGTTGATTACTAATCATCAGGGGAATGCAAATCAAAACACAATGAGCTATCACCTCACACCTGTTAGAATAGCTATCATGAAGAAAACAAGAGATAACAAGTAAGGAACAAGTGTTGGTGAGAATATAGGGAAAAGGGAAACCTTGTGCACTGTTGCTGGGAACATAAATTGGTACAGCCACAAAAAATATGGAGGTTCCTCAAAAAACTAAAAATAGAATTTTCATATGATTCAGCAATCCTACTTCTGGTTATTTATCCAAAGAAAATGAAAACAGTATGGAAAAGATACCTGCACTCCCATGTTTATTGCAATATTATTCACAATAACCAAGTTCAGGAGAGGACTTAAGTGTCTGTCAATGGATGAATGGATAAAGAAAATGTAGTGTATATATTTGCAATGGAATATTATTCAGCTATGAGAAAGAAGGAAATCCTGCCATTTTCAATGATATAGGTGGCCCTATTGGGCATTATGCCAAATGAGATAAGTCGGACAAAGAAAGACAAATATTGTATGATTTCTCTTATATGGAATCTAAAAAAGCTGAAATCTTAGAAGTAGTGAATAGAATGGTGGTTACCAGGGGCCAGGGCAGGGGGTAGGAAATTTGGAAGACATGAGTGAAAGGGTACACAACTTGCTTGTAGAAGATAAATAAGCTCTGGAAATCTAATGCATAGCACTGTGATTGTAGTAAAAAATACTGTATCATATACTTTAGAGTTTCTAAGAGACTGTATCTTAAATGTCATCACCACAAAAAAAGAAATGATAATTATGTGACGTGATGGAGGTACTAGCTAATGCTATTATGGTCATCATAGTGCAATATATAAATGCATCAAATAAACATATTGAACATCTTAAATTTATACAATTGTCAGTAACCGGAGGAAAGAGCAAGGAGCTTGTTGTTGATGGCAGAGAGGAAGTGCAAGTCTTACATACCAAAGTATACTCCTGGTTTGGGAAAACTAGAGGGCAAGGCCACAAAAACTGAGACAAGTCCACCAAGATTTGAAGTCCAGATGCTAGCATTTACATCATGAGACCCTTAAAGTTGGTTCTCTATTGAAAGATTGATGTGTAGGCCAAACAGATCAGTATATCTTCAAAATATTGTAGGCAACCCATTAGCTTAAAGGAGTTTGAAAGGGCCTCTAATGGGTACAGACAATGGAGGCTCTAAGATGTAAACAACAGTGCCACTGTGCAGTATGAATTATTCAGGATAGTGTTAGTGTTAGAAGATGATGGAACACTTTAGGTAGGCTCCAGGAAAGGAAGGCCCTGAGTTGGGGACTGTAAAACATAAACTGGGGCTAGGAGTCTAACTACCAGGATCTGAGGAACTCAGGGCAAAAAGGTAAAAAAGAGCTATCAAGTATAAGGGGTAGTAGGACTAGAATTCCAGAGGTAGGTAATCAGAGACAATTTTCACTTGGCCAATAGCTCTGTGTTGATTTGGTTGTTGATTTGAAGAGGCAGCACTTGCAGCCAGATGTGTACACATCTAAAGTAAGCTAATGATTTAAAAGAACCATGAGGGAAAAATTACCATGACGTTGCTGAGGTCCCAAAGAGATTTATTTGGGCTCAAGTTGCAGGATTCTGAACACAACACTTTAACCATGGGGTCCTTACATAAGAAATGATCTTCTGCAATTCTTAAGTACATTCTTGCGTCAGGCCGATACACTTTGAGGAGACTTCAGAGAATAAAAGATTTGCTGGATTGTCTTCTGGTACATGAATCATTAAGACCCTGAGCACACAAATAACTAGGAAGATCTGACCGACTTTGGGAACCCAGGCAAGAGTAGATGTCAAGAAAAAGAGTTAATATTCTACAAGGACACACACACAGGTGATGTAAACAGGATACTTTTTATAAGTCCAAGTACAGAGTAAGGAATTACATGATGCTCCTCTGGAAGAGAAAGTGCGAGTGAGAAGTTCATGCCCATAGACCAGGATCACTAGCTATTTGAGAGAAGCACGTGAATAAGTCAGGAAAACCAAACAAGGTCCCACCAAGGTTTAAACTCAGGTCACTGGATCCAAAGTCCAGAATACTAACCAACACACCATGGTGCCACACTGTGAAAGGGCTTTGGAATATGCATGAATATTCATTCAGAATTTGTCTTCAGTATTCTGTGGACCATAGTTTTAATTTTTAAAATATTAATAGAAAGTCAGCTGCATCTCAGACACCAGACATTCCAAAATAAACACGACGACTTACTCACGCACACTACGAACTGAGTACCCAGTTCCTGTTAGAAACTGATGGAACCCTAACCCAGAGCTGAGGTCCAGGATATGAAACGAATGCTTAGGCATCCAGGCAGGCATCTGACGGTACTCTGGAATTCCAGAAGAAAGCTTTAGGGTATGCTGTTTGACAGAACAGTGCCTAGTTGCTGAAGTGGATGGGGGTGCGTATATGCTCAAGTGTTAGCATTTGCTCACCTAACTCCAGTTACGAGGGTAATTGTAAGAAAAAAAAAAGAAAAAGTAGACAGTAGCAAAGACAAGCCAGGTCCCACCGAGACTTGAACTCGGATCGCTGGATTCAAAGTCCAGAGTGCTGACCATTACACCATGGGGCCGACTGTAACTTTTTTGCCCGCGGTCTTTTAGTAAAGGATGTGCAGTGTGTCCTATGTGCTTGCTTTGAATGGTTTGTACTTAAAAGGAAAGGTCCCAAATCCAAGGAGGCAACAAAATCGTTCTTAACGGAAAGTCAAACCGAACTCATCTTCCCTTGAAATTTTTCTCAGGACCCATAGAGGGCTTGAATACCAGTACTCCTTGCAAAATCAAAACTATTTATTGAATTGCTAACCTGGACCATGAACTTTTGTTTACCAATGGGTTTAAAAAGAAAAGGTCAACATCTAAAAATCTCTTAGGACATGTATGAATATAGAAAACTCAAGAAGAAAAAATATATAGAATGGAAATTTACTGGTAATTTCGGGCATTAAGAAAATATTTTTTTACCTTTTTAAGTATTTTTACTTCTTTTTGCTTATCCCCACTTCCTAATGGATCGATTCCAAGTATAATAAAATATTAATTGTTATATTTTGTCTTATTTATATGGCATATACAATATATGTGTATCCACTAGAAAGAGTTTCCTCAAGTGAAACAGTTTTTAAAAAAATAAGAGTCAACATCTGTAAACAGTTTTAAAAATTCTGTAACTGGTACTTCCTTTCTACGATTCTGGTCTCCGAAGTGAAATAATAAGAGGGCTTCAGAAGGAGAAAGGATTGGAAATTTATTTTGACGATACTGGTTCTGAAACATCAGATATACTCAGAATAATGATGCACTGGATGTACCTTAATCTTGGAAGAACATCAAGCGGAAGTTAAGAGGCAGTCAGACCTGAGATGGATTTTAGATAAGGAAATAGCAATTCAAAAAGAATTAGAATTGTGAGTTCTTTAGAACTTCTTTAGCTTCTTTAGCCTCTTTAGCCTGTCTCAGAAAGCCCTGCAGTCTCCCAGACCTATTTCCGAAGACTTTCTCTGTCAACTATTACAGTAGAGGAGCAGTACTACCAGTTTCCACTTTTATGGAGAAAGATAATAACAGTAGCCACGAGAACTGTGTACTGTGTTTCAAGTTGTTGTGTGTTTTACCAGTGAACATATTTGCCCCGCAGGTGGCTGTATATGGAGAGAAGAAAATAGCACACCGTAGTCGGCAGGATTCGAACCTGCGCGGGGAGACCCCAATGGATTTCAAGTCCATCGCCTTAACCACTCGGCCACGACTACACAGCTGCTACCTTTTTCCATATATTCTAATGACGAATATTACCATTGTAACAAACTGAAATTAGTTCATTTTGATAACTATTTGCAGCGCCTGTCACCGTGATAAAAAAGGTCAGGATTCTGAAGATCAAAATGATGGTTTCAGAAGTTATTACACATTATAACACTTGTCTAACGTACGAGATACCTTACGACGGTCACATTCCAATCCCTAAAACGTACAGTGGTCCCTTTTAAATTACAGATCGGCCAAATGAAATGAATAAAGTTTATTGCTAAGTTAAAAACTGGAAAGAAGTTCTTCCAACGAAGTACATTGGGGATTCTTCATGCATCCAAAACTGGTCCACAGATCCCGATCAGCAGTAAAGAAATCCCTTCATCTAAAGGCTGATTCTGAACTAATACAGACTGCTCACGTAGCAAAGAAAAGTTCCGATCCATTGATTCCTGCATTAGAGGGCCAGGGGGCTTCTGCTGCTCCACTCTCCTACTTTTAGAAAGGTTTTCAATTAAGTATTCAATGTGGCAAATTTTGGCACTTTATTAGTTGAAAGACTTACAGGTTATTTTAGTAGCTCCTTCTAAGAATGTGATGAGTTACACTAATGTCCGTAACTACACTCCACCACCAAATACTATCTGCTTGGATTCACTTTAATAAGAAAACCAATCAGCTGAGGTCGAAGTTTACTTGAAGAGACAGGATGACGTGTCAAGGGTTGCTGGAAAACCAAACGCATGGTAATTGGCATAATACATAAGGGTGAAACCGCAAGAGAAGAATTAATCCAGGTCTTTCTCAGCCATACCCGGAGAAGGAGGTACACAGTTTCTTGGATTTTTTACTTACCACCGCCTGAGGCGTAATTACAAGAGCCAATGCTACATCGGGATTCGAACCAGAGTTCCCCAGACAGCGGGCGAGTATTCTACCAGCGAACCACTAATGCCCGCTAAAGCCAGTGTTTTTAATTTGTCCTTATAGCTATGATTATTTTGTCTTTAACCAGCAAAATTTGTTTTTTTCCTTAGGATTTTCTTAAATCTAATTAATGAAAAAACTATATCTAATTCTGGGAAAACAGTGATTTAGAGGGAAGCTGATATTCACTATGTGACCCGTGAAGCCTTTTGAAGGTGATAAACACTATAAATAGCCTACCTTTAAAAATGTCTTTCTCCATCCTCCCAAACTTAAATTTTTATTAAAAACAAATCCTGAAAATCTCTCATTTACGATGCAAGCCAGTTCAGCTAATTTCTAGGTCGAAGCGCTCAATTTAGGTTTGAAACACCGTTATCACATTTTAGACAAAAGGCCTTCTATTATTCTATGTGGAGACCCAACTTTTGTTAGGAGAGTATTGTCATCATAGGCGGGAATAATAAAATGGTGAAGGTAAGAATTCTCCCGAATTCTAGTCCTTACATACATACCCATTACTAGCCGGTGGAGAGGATATGACGACCAGTTGCTGAGGTCGCTGTGGCGCTTAGGAACCAAAATCCAAAAGGGGCCTGGAAATGAATAGGAGTTAGAGCCCATTTTTGAGGACTTTTCAGTTGGTAAAAAAAAAAGCCAACACAGAGAAAATCATTGACGATCAATGAAAATTAACTATACTGAAATGAGTCTTGAATTTGGTTTTCAGGGAGATAATGGGCTCTCATAGTCTAGATTATAAAGTATGTGAAAGCCAGGTTTTTCACATACCTCTCTCTCATTCTAGTCTGTATCTTTTCACTTCTTAGAATAGAGAAGTTGCAGCATTTGGGAGGTAAGATTAGGATGCTTTGAAGGCAAGGAATGGCAGGAAGCTATAACAGTGAAGTAAAAGTCTAGTAAGGTTGATCTTAAAGGAAGAATTTGGGCCATAAATTAGGTCTCTCCCACTACTAGCAATAAAATAATACAAAACTGGACAGTGTGAATGGTGTAAGTGAAGTTGGTCAAGTTACATAATTTGTTAATTCTTGTTTACTCATACGTAAATGAAGCCTAGAGTAGTTTACTTACATTCCTCTAGGGGCTATAAAGGTAAATTAAATGATGCCTATTAAAGCCACTTGAAAAGTAGTATAAAGCACCACATAAATATTGGCTGCTGATTTTTACTTCATATAACTTTCACATGAACCACTGAAAGAAATCTTACCTTATTTCTATACTAAGCAGAAATCTTCAGTATTGTCCATGTAGTTGGTGCTCATTAGTTGCACTGAATTGATTGCAGAGTGTAGGCTATTCTAGAATATCCGAAGTATGTTCTTTGTGTGTAAGATAAAACAATCTTTATAGTGCACACTCTGCTTCCTTAGATTTTATTGACCATTTGTTAAATGCTGCCTCCTCAAAATAACACCAAAAACCTTGTGGAAGGAACTGAGTTTATTGGACAAGAGAGAACACTATTTCAGGTGTTTGACTAGTGTCAGAGAGGATAGGGCAAAGGTGATCTATTTACTGAGATCCTTGCAATTTGGACTTTGGTCAGCCTTTCAAAGTTGGAACTTCATTAGAATTGGGTAAGAATCATGATATATTTTAGGATAGGTAGACACAACTAGAAGATGATTTTGAGGGAAAATGTTGCATTCATTATCTATTGCTGGGTAACAGATTTTCCTAAAACTTAATGACTTAGAACAACAAACATTTACTATCACACAGTTTCTATGGGTCTGAAATTCAGGAGTGGCTTGTCTGAGTGGAAGGTTGTCTTGTCTCTTATGAGGTTACAGACAAGATGTTGACAGAAGTTGTAGTTATCTGCCTATTTGGAGCTGGAGAATTCTCTTGCCTTTTTTTTTTTTTAATAATGTTCCATCAATTTTCTTTTCTGTACTCCTTAAAAACAAAACAAAATCAAAGTTTCATACCAATGCTTTAAAATAGTTTATATCAAAGCCAAATCTCACTCACGCTGCAAGTTGGTCTATGTTCTCCTTGTTTCTGTTTGCCAGATGGTATTCAATAATTTCTGCAGAGATTCATCTTCAGTGGATTATATACAAGAGGTAAAAGCTGGCCAGCAACATTATGAAAATAATGTGAGCTATAGCAAAGAGGCCCATTCCCAGGTCAAGCCCCAGGCCATAATCACAGTCGTCATTAGCAAAATGTACAAGGGTCATTGTTTCCTGAATGGGAGCAAAAGTTTTAGTCTCTTCTTATAACTTGGTGCCTCAACAGTTGTCTTGCAAATTCTCTTGAGGTTGGCACCTGTTTCAAGGAGCTCTCAATATTCAACATCATTTTCCTCTACTGGGACAATCAGGCCTGCACCATGAAAGGACTGACACAGCCTACTTAACCCTCTATTTCATCCTCACGGTCCTGTTTTCCAGTGCGTATCCCAGTTATCTAGCTGCTTCTGTGACTCTTTCATTTCTATTTTCTAAAAGACTTTTTACTTTTATCTATCACTTCTTTAAATTTTTTCATCAAAAATAATTTGACTGCAGGTAACATCTCCATTTTGAACAATTATATAATTTTTCTTTGCTTTATTTGAACCAACATATACAGAAAGTTCATCAGAAGAATTCATGAAATACCCCTCATGCACTGAGTTTTATTATCCTCAATAATAATGGCATAGAACTGAAGAGGATCATACGAATATTTGTAAAATTAAAGTTAAAGTTAAAATTTAGATTTGCTGATTTTTTCTTCATTTTATGTTTCTTTAACTTTAGTTAAGTTAAAATTCAGTTTTGCTGATTTTTCCTTCAGTTTATGTTTTCCAAGAAAGATATCATAAAGACTCACTAATCAAAGTCCAAGGCTTGCAAAAAGTGAATCAGCTGGTTTTTCAAGATCAAGAAGTGATCTCTTCCGGAAGTGACAGAATTCTTCAAGTAGAGAAAATTTATGATTTTCTATTTCTTTTTGAAAGTCACTGGAGACTGGGCTTCACAGAATTTACTCTTCTTCACATCAACAGTTTTTTCACATTTGCTGCCCATCCCTACTCCACCTGCACTCCTCCTGCTACAGACCTTTCTGCAGCTGCTAGAGAATTCTCTCCTAAAATCACTCACTTGGCTGTTGGATGAGAACTTCAGTATTTTCAGCACATAGGCCTCTCTATAGGTGAGTGTTCTCCTGCCATGGCAACTGGTTTCCATCAGATCAAGTGGTCCAAGAGATAAAGCTAGGGGATACACAGCCTCTTAAGACCTAGTATGACGCGGCCAACTTCCACTTTTTTCTATTCACTCAAAGCAAGTCACTAAGTCCAGCCCACACTCAAGGAAGGAAAATTAATCTCCATCTCTATGGAGACTATTTGTGGACATTGTTTTGAAACCACCACAAGAGCTGAAAGAGTACAGCATGTAAATTAGTAAACTGTCATTTGATACCCTCTACTGAGAAGTTGATGAATTTCTCAAGAAATTTCTGGAATAAACAATAAAGTTCTTGGAATAAACAAAGTTATTTGCAACTTTTATCTTCCTGGGCAAGATTCCCCTTCTATTGGGAATTAAAGCTTACTTCCTAGTATTTTGAATTTTTAAAGAAAGTTTGGGTTGATATTTTATGAAAAGGATATGTTGGCTTCTACATTGAAACAGAGGAGAATATAACATTTCCTTACCAAATGTTGGAGTCAATAAATATGGTTATAATATATCAGTATATCAGACATTGTGATTAGAAGATATACATACAGGGGGAGGAGGCGGGGAATGAGACCCAAATGCTTGGCTCAAAAATAAATCTAGTAAAAGAGAAACGTACATACAGAAAATCTAAAACTGGGAAATCCAATTTAAGTGAAAATAAAAATGGCATTTATAGAAGTCAGTCAACCAGACATGATTACTGCTTTGTGATCACCTGTTATAGGGCTTGGCCCTCAGCTTTCCTGGTAGAGCAAACTCAATGAAATTATCACATGAAGGAAATTAGGCTGTAGGAACTAGTAATTCTCACTAGTAGGACCACAGGAGCCTGATGTTAATAAATCAGAATACAATTTATTAACATGGAAGGGCGTTTATAACTTTTAAAGACTAGAATACTCATAGCCACAGTTCAGCTCACCTTGTTTGTAGTCATGAGATTCTCTAGAGGTTGACTTAGTAGAGAAAAAGAAGCCTGGCAACATACCATTGACAATGACTCCCCCTTTGACTAAACTTTAACTAGGTTCCTCTGACTCCTCTTCTCTGTTAGGGTTTGACCTTGGCCTACTGAGTCCAGTTTTAGCAAGGATCCTGCTAAACCAGTTTATTAAAACTTTCCACCCTCCCCAACCCTTCATATCTAATAAGTTCCTTTTTGTAATTTTCTATCCACTGACCCTTTCATACAGCCCACTTGCAATAAATCTCTAGTTGTCCTTGCTATTATTTGGAATTGAGCTCACTTGTATACTGAAATCTTTCTCCCTGACTGTAGTAGCTCAAATAAAATCTGTCCTACCATTGTTTTCAAGCATCCAGTGCAATGTTTCTTTAACACTATCAAAGGAAAATAAGTGAACTTGTTACTGGACCTCAGCCAGGTTCTTGGGTTCCTATGCCATAGAAATGAGTCAAAGTCCCCAGCAGAAAGTTAAGCAGGTGAAGTTTTATTGAAAGAAAAGGCTATGCACAAGGGACTCAGCGAAAAGGAGTGCTGGCTTTCTGAGGGACTGTGGTGTTAAGCTTATATGGTGTTTGGGATATATAGGTAAGGGGTTTGGGAGGAATGGCACTGATAAATTATTTCATGGTATTATCTCTGTTATTCAGCTTCTGGCGGCACCACTTCATGGTTAGCAAATGTTGACTCATTGGCTTTTACATAACATAGTCAGAGACCTCTTCTTTGATATTTCTATGAGATACGCTGACACAAAGGGTCTTTGTAATTTATTTTCCTCCCCCAGGTTAATGATTCTTCTTGGGAAAACAGGGACTGGTCACTGATTCTTGGCAGTGTTTATTCTGGCTTAAGATACGATGGGTTGATGATTGACCATATGACCAGTTAATGGTTTACTATAAATTCTTCGTTTTAAAGACATTGTGGGAACTTTACCCTTTAACCTTTAAGTCTTAAGGTGGAGTTTTAGTTTAGAATGGAGTTCCTTTTGCTCTTCCCTATGCTAGCTCAGTCTTAAGGTATATTTCATCCAGATTATGATAAAGCCTGATGAAGTGCCCAGAAATATTTTTTAAGTGATTCCTATACCTTATTTGGTATCATGCTGCAAAAGCCCAACAATTACATTTGAACAATTCACTTTATCTTTCATGATACACAGAAATCTTAAATTATAAGAAACAATGTAACATGCATTATGCCATCTTGCTTTCTTTTATTCTGTTCTTATTAAAATTAACAGATGTTTAAGAATCTCTTGCTATGTTTTTAGCACTAGGTGTGGTCCTGGAAAAACCAGACATGGCTCCTGCCCTCAGCCTTCTGTGTGCCAGATACTTTGTTAGGCACCAGGGGTCCAGCTCTCAGGAAGCAAACACTCTAGGAGGTAAGAGTCATAACACATTGCAAGAGTGTAGATAGTTTTGGGGAATGTGATAAATGTCTGGGAAGTAAACGTCTCGGGGCACATAACTGGAGGGCCTTGTTTAAAAATCAGGAAGAAAGGCTCACTTGGAGAAACTGGCTTTTACTTTGGTTGACCATTAAAGGATGGTGTCTGAATTTTGCAGCAAACAAGGGAAAACATTCCTTACAGATGAAAGGAAGGGACAGAGGCCCTGACCTGGGAAGGAGCAACATGTATTTGAGGAACTAAAAGAAAGCCTGTGTGGTTATTCAGCACGGGTGTTTGTTTTATTTTAAGCAGGGGAATATCAGGATCAGATTTGTGTTTAACTCAATCATAATAAGAACTCCAATTTAACTAAGAAGAGATCTGGTAAGAGGAATTAGGAGGTTCATGTCAATACCCAGGGCAAGACATTTTAATGGAAAGAAAGGGGCCATTGTAGTAATGAAGAGAAGAGGATAGAAGGGATATAACATTTAAAACGTAACTCATCAGCACTTGCTGGTTGGATTGGGAAATGAAGAGGAAGTGTCCAGGATGGTTTCCAGTTCCTGGCTCAGTGAGAACAGGGGTAGAAATAAAACTGCGAAGAATGCACGGGTGATTGTAGCCAGAGAGGCAAAGAACAGTCAGGAAATAGAGTGCAGAAGATAAGCCTGGGAAAAGACCAACATTTAGGCCTTGGTGCAGGGCAGGATCCTCAGCAGCTAAAAGACATGAGAAGAAACTACCAGAGAAGAAAATCGCCTCATGCCAGAGGAGAACGTTTAAACTAAACCTCTCTTTAGAAGAAGTTGCAAAAGATGTGCTGACTGTTTGTGGAATTCATCCCGTTTTAGGCAAGTCAATGCCAAAAGAGAAATTGCAAATGCATCCCCACTAAACTCTGGTTCAGAGCAGATTTTCATGTTAATAACAAGTAAACAGGCCCAAAATGAAATCATTATGCTAAACCCCATGGGAGGCGTAACCAAAGGTTTGGCCTCTACCAGATGTAGAATCTTAAACCAGTCAGGAATCAGAGGGTCAATGCTAGCGAGGTGATCAACCTGACAGTCCCTGCCATTCCTTAAAGGTAAGCGACCTTACCTGAACCAATCCGGTTTTTGCTAGTACAACTTCTTTGTTCCCACTCCTTTCTGCGCATAAAATTCTTTCATTTTGTACAACTCCTGGAAGCTCCGTTCTGTCTGCTAGACGGGATGTTAATTCATGGATCCTTTAAAGATCCAGTAAGATCTTTGAAACTCAGTTGAATTTTTTTTTTCCCCCCCACAGTCAGAGCTCCATCTTGGAAGCTTTGGTCTCAAACAGATATTCTTCAGAGGAAAATTGCCTTGCTTTTTCATCTTTCCTTCTCCGCAAAAAGTATTCATGACTGACCACTACGTGACTTGAACACGCAACCTTCTGGTGTGAAGTCAGACGCGCTACCGTTATGCCTCGAAATCACGGAAAAGAATGACTATACTTCTAAATTAGAATTTAAATAGACCTTTCAACTCCCCGCTGGTTCTAAAGATTTCTCTTTTTACTGATAGACTCTAGCATTTTTTTCTCCCCACTGTTCACAGGTTCGCTGATGCTGCATTACGAAAGAAAACGAACTGACCAGATTAAATATTAACCCAAAAACCCAAATGCTCCATATGGGGAAAATTTTGTGGTTTTTCACGTCCAATCTTTACACTCGTCGAAATTTTTCTGTTTTGAGAAAAATCCTGCATGTGTTGGGTTTAGATCCGCAGTGAAACAAGAATAACAATGGCTGTGAATTTTACATATAAATTTACCTATAAATTCATTGGACTTATCTCCTTTATGAAACGGACTCTCAGCCGTGGACTGCCCGGCGGTGGCTGTTGTTGCTGCTCCCTACACCTTACCCACGCCTTTGTCGCGCACATCTGCTTCAACCTGGTAAGAAGCTGCTTACCCTCAGAAGCCTGGTGTATGGGAGGGGCTCTTCCCGAAACCCTTGCTTCCTCAGTAGGAATCCGTGGGCCTTTTGGTCTCTATAGTTGCACACGTTCCATTCCGTTCACAGCCCAAAGCAAATCGCTAATATTTACTGAGCTATTAACCATTTTCTACTTGCCCTCCAACCCAATAGTTATCAAGAAGTGCTCCCCAGACTTTTCCCCTAGCATCAGTAACAAATCAGATGGGAACTCATTAGAGGTGCAAATCCTCGTCCATACCCCGGAACTCCTGAATCAGAAATTCTAAGGTGGACCCTAGCGGTCTGGTTTACCAAGTTCTCCAGGTGATAGTGGTGCAGGGAAAAGTTTGAGAATCACTGCTGCAGCGTAGAGACCCGATACTTTGCTATATCAAGAAAGTAAACTTCCAGTCTTCTTCCAGGATGGAGGAAGGACAATCTATTAGATTGCTAGAGCTGCTGTAACAAAGTATCGCAGATTGGGTGGCTTAGGCAATAAATTAGTTTTCTCACAGTTCTGGAGGTTAGAAGTCTGAGATCAATCCTTTCAATAGGTTTGTAGATAGCTGTATTCACATGGCAAGACCAGTCTTCACATGGCTTTTCCACTGTGTGTATGCCCTAATTTCTTTTTATAAGGACACCAGTCATATTGAATTAGGGCCCACCCTTATGACCTTATTTCTTTTAACTACGTCTTTAAAGGCTCTTCAAATACAATTACATTCTAAGGTACTGGGTGTTAGGACTTCAACATATGAGGGTATGGAGGAGGATGTGACCTCACAATTCAGCTCCTAAGAAGCAATTTCCAGAGGAAGTCATTGCCCACAATTCCTGAGCCTGGCATGGGCTGTGAGGGTGGAGATTCTGTGGTTTAAGTCTGATTGCCTCTGCTTTACTCTCACTACTTTAGGATTCAGCTTTCTCTCTCAGGCCTGACAATTCAACTATCACCTCAAACGGCTTTCCAGATTACAAAATTTTGTTCCTATTATCTCGTCTCCAAACTTTTGTCCTATTTGAATTTATGCTTTAGAGTTGTTTTGAGTGGGAAGTCTGCAGTGCGCAAAAATAAATTCTGTGTTTAATCTTTACCTGAAAGCACTGCAATGCAGTGATGGTTCCCTGGATATTAAGCAATCTGGCTCTCCTCCTTCAGCTCTCTGCTCAAGCCTTCCTTCCTCGCTGTAGCCTTCCTCCCTGATTCCTATAAAAAGATAAAGCACTCTTTCATTAGCTATTGTAGTATATTACTCTTCTTGGTAGTTATCTTGGTTGTAACTGTTTTTGACCATTAGGTTCAACTTGTTTCCCCAACTACACTGTAAAATTTTTGAGGTGTTGGAAATAACCTTGATTTGCAATGATAATTTCATAATGTTAGTTATAAACTCCGAGATTACTTTCTTTCAATTAATTTTCCACACATGGCAACTCCTTTGCAGGAGGACTACGTGGCCTAATGAATAAGGTTGTTGACTTCAAAATAGATGATTGAGAGTTTGAACCACTTCCTGGTTGAAAGGATGCCAGTTTATCCATTTAAGGGATTATTCTTCTACTTAATCTATTTTTTAGATTAAAGTTGGTAATCAGAAATCTTCTTTCCATCTTAATAATTTTCTCCTCTGCAGCCCTTACTTTAATTTTGTTACTCCCCCATCCCAAGTGTCTGTTTTTCGGTTTCTCTCCACAATATCACCATACAGTCCATTCTCCCAGACCACACTACTCAGAAGTTCATCCTCGGACCAGAGGCAGCACTTGAGAGCCTAAGAAATGCACATTCTCCCCGCCAGTCCCCTTTCCCTCTCAGTGCTACTCTCAAACTTCAAAGTTAGAATTTGGGGGAGTAGGGCCAGCAATCTGGATTTCAACCAACTATCCAAGTGAGTCCTGCTCACACTCGAGTGTGAGAACTACTATGGACTTTATAGGCTGCATAATGCCTCTCAAATTCTTGCCTCCCACTGGAGGAAAGTGCAAACACTGCAAACTGAGCCTTTCACTGTTTAGCGTCAACCTACCTGCATTGCAAGACTTGTTACAACAGGGGTAATGTGAAGCTGCCATGGGAACTCCGAAGAAAGATTGGGGAGTGGGTAAAGACAGGAAAAGGTCAACAAGTGTGGAAATTACCCTCTAACAAATGTAAGAAAATGGAAGAATTAGAAGGCTAACCATTTACAATCCCCAGAGAAATAATAGACTCAGGCAAAAAGAATTCTTGTTCTCAAAACCTTAAGAAAACATCAAGACAATATGTTCATGATGCCAAAGTGCCACCCCAAGACAACTTGCTCATTGCAAAGGGAAAAATAGAGAGCCTCTGGGACACCACTTTATCAAGTGCCTCCTGATGTGAATTCAGTAACTGTATCAAGTACAAAGTTTAAATTTTAAATCTGAATCTAATCTAACCAACCAAAGGGATCTAACCATTTACACTTCTAGTGAGTGGGGGAATAAATTAAAAGTTGCCATGAGGAAGCAATGGGACAGATTTTAAAAAGTGGGACATTCTACAAGACATGACTTTTAGAAAGTTACTGTCAAAACAACAAAGCAACAAAAACTGGGAGCCTGTTTTAAACTAAAAGGGACTAAGGAAACATTACAACCAAAAGTAATGAATCAACCTTGATTGAATTTTAGTTAGAAAACTCACTCCAAAAGACATATTAGAGAAATTTAAATAAGAACCACATATGAGAGTATAAGAACAAAGAAAAAAAAAAACTGAAGGAACAAAACAGCAGCAGACTCACAGAACCCAAGAATGGACTAACAGTTACCAAAGGGAAAGGGACTGGGGAGATGGGTGGGAAGGGAGGGATAAGAGGGTAAAAGGGGCATTACGATTGGCAGA